>QRDG01001184.1:862782-892114 GCA_012064385.1 Puccinellia tenuiflora
GGCGACATACGACGCCACCACGACCGTCGCCTCAACGTTGCCGACTTGGTGACCTGCACCAGAATCTATCTATACGGACTAAAAGAATGAAAAGTGGGTGAATACATACACTAAAACATGTCTAGATACATGTAATACAAATACGAATGTGGAAAAGGGCTAAAACATCTTATATTATGGAACGGAGGGAGTATAATATAGGAGTCCGTACGTTCCAGACCACGGTCTGTCGCGCCGTTTTTCATTATACACCCTGAATCAAACTGAAATCAACCCCGCAGTCCCCCCAAACTCGACACTTTTGCATTTGGCCCCTCGCGAGTCGCGACCCTCCATCCTATTCCTCCCCCGCGTCAGAGCGGCGCCGCAGCCTAGGGTTCGACATCCTCCGACACCGCCGGTCGCCCGCACGCCCGGAGCTCTCCACCGCCGTCCGCCCGCACGACCGGAGCTCGACGCCCTCCGCATCCATCTGGACATGGCAGGTTTCCCTCGCTACCTCATCCCGTCCCAAGTCCCAACCCTCTCGTTCTCCTCCCGCGGTGAATGGAGAGGCCACCCTAGGGTTTGGTCGCCGCTGCACCTCGGGCTCCGGCGCCAACAACAACATCAGGATAACGAAGCTGTCGGCATACTCAGCTCCGGCGAGCTGCACCGCCCCGACCGCACCCAGGAAAATGTCGGAAGGATCCTGCACAGGAGGGATTTGCCACCGCCGAGCCTTCACGGGCTAGAGGAGTTGAAGCAGTGTTTGGTGGACACGGTGTACGGATCCAGCCTCGGCCTACAGGCGTCAGCAGATGTCAAGAGGACGACATCGAGCTCGTGCCTTGTGGCCCAGCTAGAGGCCGCCAATCCCACCACCAGCCTTTGATCGATGCACCACTTACTCCTCTGCTTCAGGTAGACACACGGTGAGGACTACCTCGAGATCTTCCATCATACACATCCTTCTTCCTTCTATTCCTCTGCTTCAGATCTCAGCTTTTCTTACCATGTGAAATCCGATTTTTTTTTTAAGGTGAAACTCATGTTCTTACTCAATCTTGGATGGACAACATCACTTAGATGTAAGCTGAGTTTGAGTTGGGGTGGATTAGAAAGTATGGAATTAAATTAATATGGTCTTCATTTATTTATGCGGCAACAAGCATATCTTCCATACACAGATGCACGTTTATATTTTCTAGGGATAAATTCATGATCTGGTATGAGAACTGTCTTCGAAGCTGCTTCAAGGGGCCAGAAAGCAGCACGACCTCCATGGCGAGCTCGAGACGGATTTTTTCTCTTTGTCCTACCTCATTGAATTCCCATTCTCTTGTACTACCCCTTTAGCTTGTGCTGCTTCATACATATGCCACACAAATATATACGGATGGCATCAGTTTTCTCTTTTCATAATGATCTGTGTAATTCTCTTCTCCCAAATTTGTTTTCATCCTTTTAGGTTTGAGTAGGAGTAATCAAGACATGAAAAAGGGTAATGAGAATGCATATGCTCTTCCTTTTGAGAACAATCATTTGTGTCTAGATGCATCAAAGTGACATAGTGTGCTATGAAGTTTCTTTACTCTGAAATTGAAGTCATTTGTACAAGAAGTTCAGAAGCTTTCTAGGACTTCTCCGTTTTCCCGCTTAATTTCATGGGACGCAGAGCTTAGCAGGCTGCACAAAAGAGAGCTTTACAGCACATGAATCTTGGTTTATGGCTAAATTGTACCTCCTCTTTTATGCTAAGTTGTAACTCTTGTAATCCTGACACTCGGTATATTGAATGAATATAGCTAATTTCACCTCGCGAGAAAGGGAGGAAAAGAGTGAGGGAACCAATATGTTTGTAGTGCATTATGCTTTTAATGCAAAAATAGACATGCTTCCGCACATTTCTTTCAATATTCATAAGAACATCTATCATGTCTCCGATTTAAGAAATGTGAATACAATGTTGGATAATGCTCAGAAGCTATATTCGGTTAAAGTTTACTCATAGGCTGATGAAAGACTCATATTTGTTCTATTCTTAACTATTTGGACTCAGTTCTTGACTATGTTGAAAATATGAATAGTCAAGGAGTAAAATTGTATTTGTTTTAGTCTTGCCTATTTTAAAAATATGATCCCACCGGCTGTGAATCCACCACATGCTATGCACTTGTTTGACATGGGTGGAACGCTTGTTGTAGTCACCAGCAAGGACGGCATGATGATGATCATCTTTGTGTTGCAGGACCAGGAGCGTTCCATTACCGGCATGACGGTGATGGATGTCAGACGTTTCTAGGAGCAAGATGATTGGTGGGTGAAGGTTGTCTCCGAGGAGGGAGACATGCTTGTCAGCTACTATGGCGAGCTGCTGAATTGTGACAAAGGGGGCAATTTAGTATCCAACTACAAGTTTGATGACGAAATACCAACGGTCATTCCTCATAGGCTCAAAGAGAGTCTTATTCAACATTGATGTTTCCAAAACAATACGAAGAATTGATTTCTGCCGACCTTCTCGATATCGATCTGAGTTGAGCCATGTTAACTGTAAGTAAGCCTTTCTCTGTCTCTAGGAAACCTGATACACAAGGGTTGGAAAAGTATTTTTCTTATGATGGACTACACAATTTCAATGTGTTTTGAGATTTTATTCTACTGGACAACTATATTTTTTTTCTCACGGACATGTAATTACAGAATTGTTAGTTAATTTGTATATGTGCTTTATGATGTGTGTAGACAACTTTAGCTACTCCCTTTGGTCCCAAAATTCTGTCATAGGTTTACAAACGGTTTGTACGTGTTACACAGTTTTCTCCCGGCATATTTTCCGGATCAGAGGGAGTATGTTATTTATAGCAGATCAAGCTGTCGCAAATATTATGTTTATCTATCAAATTTCTGACTACTTTCTTTCCGCTACTTGCAGGCAATGGTGAAGTTCTTCAGTATTGATATGTTTATGTGTATCAACTTTTATCTAAGGTCCATGCACGACAGTGCAACGTTATAGTTGAGTTTGGTAGTAATTTGGCATGAAGGTGAGTAAGTTTATTTAACTACGAGTATGGCCTTGATACATCTCTAACTACTGCTGGTTCGCCCGTAAACTGACACAAATATTTTGGAATAATGCTTTGGAATCAGCCCATGAGATACTTAATCAGTTCTCTATATACAACCTAACAAAAGAATTGAACGATAAATAAGACATTGATGGCATGATTTCACCGCTGTTGCGATTATGATTGACGTGGCATTCTGAGTTTTATGTTTTTGGAAGTTAGTATGATGTTCTTAGGGCCAGTTCGTTCTCGTTCTGCTAATGCTTACCTTGATAGAACTGGAACAGAAATGGGTTGCCAGTGGTAGGCATTGGATTGACCATTGGAATTGTGGTGGAAAGACCAGGTTCTTGTGCAGTCAACCTGGCCAAATTTATCTCTTGATTTTCAGACCAAACATAATATGGTTTCTTATCCCGTGTCTTCAGTCGTTGATCAAACCACTGTCAGCCAGTTAATATTGAACTAAGAACTTTTGTTTGATTTTTATGCCCACCGAAGTTTTATTCCTGTTAGAGCTATAGAGGCACAAGCCGTCCAAAATTTATATGAGATGATATGCTTGATTTTTTTAACATCCGAAGCAAAATATCCATGTCCTTTTGTTTCCTTGTTCAAATATCGCAGTGGATTTGTATACCGACACCTTCTTATGTGTATCATTTGTGTTCGTATGCAATACACAAAGAAGTGGATCTCTTACGAGATTATTCTCTTTATTCCTTCAGATTTTCATCTCACCATGCATAAAGTAAACTATTGGTAATTTGTAGTCCACTATTTCGGGAGTTACTAATTTTTTTTTGTCCTTTCGGCCCAATACGACCCAACTAGGTCATTTTTAGGTGCACTATCTTACTGTTTTGATTTTTTTTCTTCCACACCGGCCTTTTCATTTTCCAAAGCATGGTATATCCCTATTTTGTACGGAGTATTGGTTTATGTCAAAGTCATTGCAAGGAATTTTGAACTTCACATCTTTTTTTTATCTCATTGTTTAAATGACATACTGAAATTGTAGTGGCGGTCCCCTCTCTGATCCAACCTATTTATCTTGCCAATGTTGTGCGATTAAAAACATTAAACTTGAAGTTAAATTTTTGACAAATACTTATGACCTAATTAGTATCATTTCTTCTTCGCATGTTTATTGTTTATGATAATTTTGCATGTTTGTAATTAGCCCATGGGTTGCATCATAAAACAATGACATATTGCATCATAAAAATTTATGTAAGACCGTAGCAACGCACGGGCATTTTGCTAGTATATATATATATATATATATACTATAAAATAGCAGTCCGTACGTAACAGACCATGGTCTGCCTCCAGACCATCGCTACCTCACGGTCTGCCGATCGCGCGTCCGCCCCATCCCTCGCTCGATCGGCCACATCCTCTCGCTAAGCCCATATCGCAGGCCGGCCCAGTAAAAACAACTCCATCCATCGCTACCTCGAACGCCAGACTACCGGACGAACCGATCGCTCCATGAAACCCTAGCACAGGGTCACGCCGCCGCCGCCGCTCGCCGCCTCCCGCCGGGCTCACTTCTCATGGTGGAGAGCGTCGGGGGAGTAGAAGGCGCGGGTGTTCGACATCCACATCATCTTCTCCTTCCGCACGCTCAAGGCTGCCAGCGGCGGTCGCAAGGATTTCACCGTCGAGCTCGCCGTAGATGACGAGGACGGCGATTTGCTGGTCGCCGACATCCCCCCGCCCCCGCCGCGCCGCAAGCTTCTACGTGACTGGCCGGCGCAGCGTGGCAGGGCCTCCCTCGCACACGGGACACCACAGAGGAGGAGGAGGAACAGCGTGGACGTGCCGCGACGACTGCCGACCTGCGCGTCTGAGGACCGCGGCGAGGACAGCGTGTTCGCCCGAAACGCGACCACACGGGGAACCAAGTGGAAAGAGGAGGAGACGGTGAAGACTTCCCGCTGAGCTTCGACGAGATCTTGCCGCTGCCAGTCATCCTGGCGAGTGGCGACTCGTGTGCGTGCCGTGCGTCGCCTCCGCGAGCTGGTCACCACGAATTTCCATCGGGGACATTCCCTGTGAAGGTAAACATTACGTCTGCTATCCTGCTCTATGACAACGCAAGTTGTTTCTTCTGAAATAACGTCCTCAGTTTCACTGGTTCTGCAAATTTGACAAGAATTTAGAAGAATTTTTCCATGGCAATTTTCCAATGTGAACGAACTGTCTTACCTAAATGAATATTCATCGACCCAATAGTCATCTGAATCAAGCAAAGTAATTAATGAATCATCTGCTGTTTACTCCACATGTGCGTGAAAGATCTTGTCTTGTATGTCTTTTAGTTAAACAAAATGACGGGACTTTAGTTTTTTTTGTCATCTACTGTTTGTGTATTATTGTTAGGAGCTAAATATTCACGATTGCAGCTATGCCAGATTATACCATAGCTTAAACAATTGATAGTTATCAAATAAGATCAAAGCAAAAAAATCTATATGAAAGATGATAACGTGAAAAATTCCTGGTTACAATGTTGGCTTGGAATAGTGGGTTCTTATTTCTTGAATGGTTTGTCTACTGTCTTTTTTCATCGGACGCACGTACTAGGCGGCGTCGGTGGTCCGTCGAGCAATCCCCGTGGTAGGGAGATTGGTGCTCCGCAGGTCCGCTACGTCCGTCGCGCACCGAAGAGGCAGGCCGTGGAGTTTGCTGCTTCCACAGTTCCACATGCCGGATGGCATCTCTGGTGCAGGGCCTCGTCAGTCGTGCCTTCTCCTTCGAGGTGCCGCACCTACGCCAGTCCAGCCGGTCAGCCTCCTTCCGTGACAACCAGTCGATGTCGCCGTCCATGAAGAACAGAAGTTGAGTCCCCGCTCATTCCATCCCCTGTTTTCCTGCACTTTTCATGGCCTTCCTAGATTGATACGGGTGCTGCTGTTTGATTTGATATGAGCTGGTACTTTAGAGGTGACAGTAATAATATGGAATAATCGTTGTTGGTGAGTTGAAATTGCTTGAGATTCCCGGTTTGAGTAATAGGGTGTAATCCTGGTGGATAGTAGGGGATGGAATCTTCCTCGTATCGTTGTGACAACCATCACAATCAACAGTTGATTAGCAGTCTGTTAAAAAGAAGCTTGATCATCAGTAATTCAGTATACACTTACTGGTTTGGCCTTTTGATTTCCTTTTCTTAGCTGGATCAACACGTACAATTCAGTATACACTTACTGGTTCGACATCCACATCATCTTCTCCTTCCGCACGCTCAAGGCTGCCAGCGGCGGTCGCAAGGATTTCACCGTCGAGCTCGCCGTAGATGACGAGGACGGCGATTTGCTGGTCGCCGACATCCCCCCGCCCCCGCCGCGCCGCAAGCTTCTACGTGACCGGCCGGCGCAGCGTGGCAGGGCCTCCCTCGCACACGGGACACCACAGAGGAGGAGGAGGAACAGCGTGGACGTGCCGCGACGACTGCCGACCTGCGCGTCTGAGGGCCGCGGCGAGGACAGCGTGTTCGCCCGGAACGCGACCACACGGGGAACCAAGTGGAAAGAGGAGGAGACGGTGAAGACTTCCCGCTGAGCTTCGACGAGATCTTGCCGCTGCCAGTCATCCTGGCGAGTGGCGACTCGTGTGCGTGCCGTGCGTCGCCTCCGCGAGCTGGTCACCACAAATTTCCTTCGGGGGCATTCCCTGTGAAGGTAAACATTACGTCTGCTCTCCTGCTCTATGACAACGCAAGTTGTTTCTTCTGAAATAACGTCCTCAGTTTCACTGGTTCTGCAAATTTGACAAGAATTTAGAAGAATTTTTCCATGGCAATTTTCCAATGTGAACGAACTGTCTTACCTAAATGAATATTCATCGACCCAATAGTCATCTGAATCAAGCAAAGTAATTAATGAATCATCTGCTGTTTACTCCACATGTGCGTGAAAGATCTTGTCTTGTATGTCTTTTAGTTAAACAAAATGACGGGACTTTAGTTTTTTTTGTCATCTACTGTTTGTGTATTATTGTTAGGAGCTAAATATTCACGATTGCAGCTATGCCAGATTATACCATAGCTTAAACAATTGATAGTTATCAAATAAGATCAAAGCAAAAAAATCTATATGAAAGATGATAACGTGAAAAATTCCTGGTTACAATGTTGGCTTGGAATAGTGGGTTCTTATTTCTTGAATGGTTTGTCTACTGTCTTTTTTCATCAGACGCACGTACTAGGCGGCGTCGGTGGTCCGTCGAGCAATCCCCGTGGTAGGGAGATTGGTGCTCCGCAGGTCCGCTACGTCCGTCGCGCACCGAAGAGGCAGGCCGTGGAGTTTGCTGCTTCCACAGTTCCACATGCCGGATGGCATCTCTGGTGCAGGGCCTCGTCAGTCGTGCCTTCTCCTTCGAGGTGCCGCACCTACGCCAGTCCAGCCGGTCAGCCTCCTTCCGTGACAACCAGTCGATGCCGCCGTCCATGAAGAACAGAAGTTGAGTCCCCGCTCATTCCATCCCCTGTTTTCCTGCACTTTTCATGGCCTTCCTAGATTGATACGGGTGCTGCTGTTTGATTTGATATGAGCTGGTACTTTAGAGGTGACAGTAATAATATGGAATAATCGTTGTTGGTGAGTTGAAATTGCTTGAGATTCCCGGTTTGAGTAATAGGGTGTAATCCTGGTGGATAGTAGGGGATGGAATCTTCCTCGTATCGTTGTGACAACCATCACAATCAACAGTTGATTAGCAGTCTGTTAAAAAGAAGCTTGATCATCAGTAATTCAGTATACACTTACTGGTTTGGCCTTTTGATTTCCTTTTCTTAGCTGGATCAACACGTAAAATTCAGTATACACTTACTGGTTCGACATCCACATCATCTTCTCCTTCCGCACGCTCAAGGCTGCCAGCGGCGGTCGCAAGGATTTCATCGTCGAGCTCGCCGTAGATGACGAGGACGGCGATTTGCTGGTCGCCGACATCCCCCCGCCCCCGCCGCGCCGCAAGCTTCTATGTGACCGGCCGGCGCAGCGTGGCAGGGCCTCCCTCGCACACGGGACACCACAGAGGAGGAGGAGGAACAGCGTGGACGTGCCGCGACGACTGCCGACCTGCGCGTCTGAGGGCCGCGGCGAGGACAGCGTGTTCGCCCGGAACGCGACCACACGGGGAACCAAGTGGAAAGAGGAGGAGACGGTGAAGACTTCCCGCTGAGCTTCGACGAGATCTTGCCGCTGCCAGTCATCCTGGCGAGTGGCGACTCGTGTGCGTGCCGTGCGTCGCCTCCGCGAGCTGGTCACCACGAATTTCCATCGGGGACATTCCCTGTGAAGGTAAACATTACGTCTGCTATCCTGCTCTATGACAACGCAAGTTGTTTCTTCTGAAATAACGTCCTCAGTTTCACTGGTTCTGCAAATTTGACAAGAATTTAGAAGAATTTTTCCATGGCAATTTTCCAATGTGAACGAACTGTCTTACCTAAATGAATATTCATCGACCCAATAGTCATCTGAATCAAGCAAAGTAATTAATGAATCATCTGCTGTTTACTCCACATGTGCGTGAAAGATCTTGTCTTGTATGTCTTTTAGTTAAACAAAATGACGGGACTTTAGTTTTTTTTGTCATCTACTGTTTGTGTATTATTGTTAGGAGCTAAATATTCACGATTGCAGCTATGCCAGATTATACCATAGCTTAAACAATTGATAGTTATCAAATAAGATCAAAGCAAAAAAATCTATATGAAAGATGATAACGTGAAAAATTCCTGGTTACAATGTTGGCTTGGAATAGTGGGTTCTTATTTCTTGAATGGTTTGTCTACTGTCTTTTTTCATCGGACGCACGTACTAGGCGGCGTCGGTGGTCCGTCGAGCAATCCCCGTGGTAGGGAGATTGGTGCTCCGCAGGTCCGCTACGTCCGTCGCGCACCGAAGAGGCAGGCCGTGGAGTTTGCTGCTTCCACAGTTCCACATGCCGGATGGCATCTCTGGTGCAGGGCCTCGTCAGTCGTGCCTTCTCCTTCGAGGTGCCGCACCTACGCCAGTCCAGCCGGTCAGCCTCCTTCCGTGACAACCAGTCGATGTCGCCGTCCATGAAGAACAGAAGTTGAGTCCCCGCTCATTCCATCCCCTGTTTTCCTGCACTTTTCATGGCCTTCCTAGATTGATACGGGTGCTGCTGTTTGATTTGATATGAGCTGGTACTTTAGAGGTGACAGTAATAATATGGAATAATCGTTGTTGGTGAGTTGAAATTGCTTGAGATTCCCGGTTTGAGTAATAGGGTGTAATCCTGGTGGATAGTAGGGGATGGAATCTTCCTCGTATCGTTGTGACAACCATCACAATCAACAGTTGATTAGCAGTCTGTTAAAAAGAAGCTTGATCATCAGTAATTCAATATACACTTACTGGTTTGGCCTTTTGATTTCCTTTTCTTAGCTGGATCAACACGTACAATTCAGTATACACTTACTGGTTCGACATCCACATCATCTTCTCCTTCCGCACGCTCAAGGCTGCCAGCGGCGGTCGCAAGGATTTCACCGTCGAGCTCGCCGTAGATGACGAGGACGGCGATTTGCTGGTCGCCGACATCCCCCCGCCCCCGCCGCGCCGCAAGCTTCTACGTGACCGGCCGGCGCAGCGTGGCAGGGCCTCCCTCGCACACGGGACACCACAGAGGAGGAGGAGGAACAGCGTGGACGTGCCGCGACGACTGCCGACCTGCGCGTCTGAGGGCCGCGGCGAGGACAGCGTGTTCGCCCGGAACGCGACCACACGGGGAACCAAGTGGAAAGAGGAGGAGACGGTGAAGACTTCCCGCTGAGCTTCGACGAGATCTTGCCGCTGCCAGTCATCCTGGCGAGTGGCGACTCGTGTGCGTGCCGTGCGTCGCCTCCGCGAGCTGGTCACCACGAATTTCCATCGGGGACATTCCCTGTGAAGGTAAACATTACGTCTGCTATCCTGCTCTATGACAACGCAAGTTGTTTCTTCTGAAATAACGTCCTCAGTTTCACTGGTTCTGCAAATTTGACAAGAATTTAGAAGAATTTTTCCATGGCAATTTTCCAATGTGAACGAACTGTCTTACCTAAATGAATATTCATCGACCCAATAGTCATCTGAATCAAGCAAAGTAATTAATGAATCATCTGCTGTTTACTCCACATGTGCGTGAAAGATCTTGTCTTGTATGTCTTTTAGTTAAACAAAATGACGGGACTTTAGTTTTTTTTGTCATCTACTGTTTGTGTATTATTGTTAGGAGCTAAATATTCACGATTGCAGCTATGCCAGATTATACCATAGCTTAAACAATTGATAGTTATCAAATAAGATCAAAGCAAAAAAATCTATATGAAAGATGATAACGTGAAAAATTCCTGGTTACAATCTTGGCTTGGAATAGTGGGTTCTTATTTCTTGAATGGTTTGTCTACTGTCTTTTTTCATCGGACGCACGTACTAGGCGGCGTCGGTGGTCCGTCGAGCAATCCCCGTGGTAGGGAGATTGGTGCTCCGCAGGTCCGCTACGTCCGTCGCGCACCGAAGAGGCAGGCCGTGGAGTTTGCTGCTTCCACAGTTCCACATGCCGGATGGCATCTCTGGTGCAGGGCCTCGTCAGTCGTGCCTTCTCCTTCGAGGTGCCGCACCTACGCCAGTCCAGCCGGTCAGCCTCCTTCCGTGACAACCAGTCGATGCCGCCGTCCATGAAGAACAGAAGTTGAGTCCCCGCTCATTCCATCCCCTGTTTTCCTACACTTTTCATGGCCTTCCTAGATTGATACGGGTGCTGCTGTTTGATTTGATATGAGCTGGTACTTTAGAGGTGACAGTAATAATATGGAATAATCGTTGTTGGTGAGTTGAAATTGCTTGAGATTCCCGGTTTGAGTAATAGGGTGTAATCCTGGTGGATAGTAGGGGATGGAATCTTCCTCGTATCGTTGTGACAACCATCACAATCAACAGTTGATTAGCAGTCTGTTAAAAAGAAGCTTGATCATCAGTAATTCAGTATACACTTACTGGTTTGGCCTTTTGATTTCCTTTTCTTAGCTGGATCAACACGTACAATTCAGTATACACTTACTGGTTCGACATCCACATCATCTTCTCCTTCCGCACGCTCAAGGCTGCCAGCGGCGGTCGCAAGGATTTCATCGTCGAGCTCGCCGTAGATGACGAGGACGGCGATTTGCTGGTCGCTGACATCCCCCCGCCCCCGCCGCGCCGCAAGCTTCTACGTGACCGGCCGGCGCAGCGTGGCAGGGCCTCCCTCGCACACGGGACACCACAGAGGAGGAGGAGGAACAGCGTGGACGTGCCGCGACGACTGCCGACCTGCGCGTCTGAGGGCCGCGGCGAGGACAGCGTGTTCGCCCGGAACGCGACCACACGGGGAACCAAGTGGAAAGAGGAGGAGACGGTGAAGACTTCCCGCTGAGCTTCGACGAGATCTTGCCGCTGCCAGTCATCCTGGCGAGTGGCGACTCGTGTGCGTGCCGTGCGTCGCCTCCGCGAGCTGGTCACCACGAATTTCCATCGGGGACATTCCCTGTGAAGGTAAACATTACGTCTGCTATCCTGCTCTATGACAACGCAAGTTGTTTCTTCTGAAATAACGTCCTCAGTTTCACTGGTTCTGCAAATTTGACAAGAATTTAGAAGAATTTTTCCATGGCAATTTTCCAATGTGAACGAACTGTCTTACCTAAATGAATATTCATCGACCCAATAGTCATCTGAATCAAGCAAAGTAATTAATGAATCATCTGCTGTTTACTCCACATGTGCGTGAAAGATCTTGTCTTGTATGTCTTTTAGTTAAACAAAATGACGGGACTTTAGTTTTTTTTGTCATCTACTGTTTGTGTATTATTGTTAGGAGCTAAATATTCACGATTGCAGCTATGCCAGATTATACCATAGCTTAAACAATTGATAGTTATCAAATAAGATCAAAGCAAAAAAATCTATATGAAAGATGATAACGTGAAAAATTCCTGGTTACAATGTTGGCTTGGAATAGTGGGTTCTTATTTCTTGAATGGTTTGTCTACTGTCTTTTTTCATCAGACGCACGTACTAGGCGGCGTCGGTGGTCCGTCGAGCAATCTCAGTGGTAGGGAGATTGGTGCTCCGCAGGTCCGCTATGTCCGTCGCGCACCGAAGAGGCAGGCCGTGGAGTTTGCTGCTTCCACAGTTCCACATGCCGGATGGCATCTCTGGTGCAGGGCCTCGTCAGTCGTGCCTTCTCCTTCGAGGTGCCGCACCTACGCCAGTCCAGTCGGTCAGCCTCCTTCCGTGACAACCAGTCGATGCCGCCGTCCATGAAGAACAGAAGTTGAGTCCCCGCTCATTCCATCCCCTGTTTTCCTACACTTTTCATGGCCTTCCTAGATTGATACGGGTGCTGCTGTTTGATTTGATATGAGCTGGTACTTTAGAGGTGACAGTAATAATATGGAATAATCGTTGTTGGTGAGTTGAAATTGCTTGAGATTCCCGGTTTGAGTAATAGGGTGTAATCCTGGTGGATAGTAGGGGATGGAATCTTCCTCGTATCGTTGTGACAACCATCACAATCAACAGTTGATTAGCAGTCTGTTAAAAAGAAGCTTGATCATCAGTAATTCAGTATACACTTACTGGTTTGGCCTTTTGATTTCCTTTTCTTAGCTGGATCAACACGTACAATTCAGTATACACTTACTGGTTCGACATCCACATCATCTTCTCCTTCCGCACGCTCAAGGCTGCCAGCGGCGGTCGCAAGGATTTCATCGTCGAGCTCGCCGTAGATGACGAGGACGGCGATTTGCTGGTCGCCGACATCCCCCCGCCCCCACCGCGCCGCAAGCTTCTACGTGACCGGCCGGCGCAGCGTGGCAGGGCCTCCCTCGCACACGGGACACCACAGAGGAGGAGGAGGAACAGCGTGGACGTGCCGCGACGACTGCCGACCTGCGCGTCTGAGGGCCGCGGCGAGGACAGCGTGTTCGCCCGGAACGCGACCACACGGGGAACCAAGTGGAAAGAGGAGGAGACGGTGAAGACTTCCCGCTGAGCTTCGACGAGATCTTGCCGCTGCCAGTCATCCTGGCGAGTGGCGACTCGTGTGCGTGCCGTGCGTCGCCTCCGCGAGCTGGTCACCACGAATTTCCATCGGGGACATTCCCTGTGAAGGTAAACATTACGTCTGCTATCCTGCTCTATGACAACGCAAGTTGTTTCTTCTGAAATAACGTCCTCAGTTTCACTGGTTCTGCAAATTTGACAAGAATTTAGAAGAATTTTTCCATGGCAATTTTCCAATGTGAACGAACTGTCTTACCTAAATGAATATTCATCGACCCAATAGTCATCTGAATCAAGCAAAGTAATTAATGAATCATCTGCTGTTTACTCCACATGTGCGTGAAAGATCTTGTCTTGTATGTCTTTTAGTTAAACAAAATGACGGGACTTTAGTTTTTTTTGTCATCTACTGTTTGTGTATTATTGTTAGGAGCTAAATATTCACGATTGCAGCTATGCCAGATTATACCATAGCTTAAACAATTGATAGTTATCAAATAAGATCAAAGCAAAAAAATCTATATGAAAGATGATAACGTGAAAAATTCCTGGTTACAATGTTGGCTTGGAATAGTGGGTTCTTATTTCTTGAATGGTTTGTCTACTGTCTTTTTTCATCGGACGCACGTACTAGGCGGCGTCGGTGGTCCGTCGAGCAATCCCCGTGGTAGGGAGATTGGTGCTCCGCAGGTCCGCTACGTCCGTCGCGCACCGAAGAGGCAGGCCGTGGAGTTTGCTGCTTCCACAGTTCCACATGCCGGATGGCATCTCTGGTGCAGGGCCTCGTCAGTCGTGCCTTCTCCTTCGAGGTGCCGCACCAACGCCAGTCCAGCCGGTCAGCCTCCTTCCGTGACAACCAGTCGATGTCGCCGTCCATGAAGAACAGAAGTTGAGTCCCCGCTCATTCCATCCCCTGTTTTCCTGCACTTTTCATGGCCTTCCTAGATTGATACGGGTGCTGCTGTTTGATTTGATATGAGCTGGTACTTTAGAGGTGACAGTAATAATATGGAATAATCGTTGTTGGTGAGTTGAAATTGCTTGAGATTCCCGGTTTGAGTAATAGGGTGTAATCCTGGTGGATAGTAGGGGATGGAATCTTCCTCGTATCGTTGTGACAACCATCACAATCAACAGTTAATTAGCAGTCTGTTAAAAAGAAGCTTGATCATCAGTAATTCAGTATACACTTACTGGTTTGGCCTTTTGATTTCCTTTTCTTAGCTGGATCAACACGTACAATTCAGTATACACTTACTGGTTCGACATCCACATCATCTTCTCCTTCCGCACGCTCAAGGCTGCCAGGGGCGGTCGCAAGGATTTCACCGTCGAGCTCGCCGTAGATGACGAGGACGGCGATTTGCTGGTCGCCGACATCCCCCCGCCCCCGCCGCGCCGCAAGCTTCTACGTGACCGGCCGGCGCAGCGTGGCAGGGCCTCCCTCGCACACGGGACACCACAGAGGAGGAGGAGGAACAGCGTGGACGTGCCGCGACGACTGCCGACCTGCGCGTCTGAGGGCCGCGGCGAGGACAGCGTGTTCGCCCGGAACGCGACCACACGGGGAACCAAGTGGAAAGAGGAGGAGACGGTGAAGACTTCCCGCTGAGCTTCGACGAGATCTTGCCGCTGCCAGTCATCCTGGCGAGTGGCGACTCGTGTGCGTGCCGTGCGTCGCCTCCGCGAGCTGGTCACCACGAATTTCCATCGGGGACATTCCCTGTGAAGGTAAACATTACGTCTGCTATCCTGCTCTATGACAACGCAAGTTGTTTCTTCTGAAATAACGTCCTCAGTTTCACTGGTTCTGCAAATTTGACAAGAATTTAGAAGAATTTTTCCATGGCAATTTTCCAATGTGAACGAACTGTCTTACCTAAATGAATATTCATCGACCCAATAGTCATCTGAATCAAGCAAAGTAATTAATGAATCATCTGCTGTTTACTCCACATGTGCGTGAAAGATCTTGTCTTGTATGTCTTTTAGTTAAACAAAATGACGGGACTTTAGTTTTTTTTGTCATCTACTGTTTGTGTATTATTGTTAGGAGCTAAATATTCACGATTGCAGCTATGCCAGATTATACCATAGCTTAAACAATTGATAGTTATCAAATAAGATCTTAGCAAAAAAATCTATATGCAAAGATGATAACGTGAAAAATTCCTGGTTACAATGTTGGCTTGGAATAGTGGGTTCTTATTTCTTGAATGGTTTGTCTACTGTCTTTTTTCATCGGACGCACGTACTAGGCGGCGTCGGTGGTCCGTCGAGCAATCCCCGTGGTAGGGAGATTGGTGCTCCGCAGGTCCGCTACGTCCGTCGCGCACCGAAGAGGCAGGCCGTGGAGTTTGCTGCTTCCACAGTTCCACATGCCGGATGGCATCTCTGGTGCAGGGCCTCGTCAGTCGTGCCTTCTCCTTCGAGGTGCCGCACCTACGCCAGTCCAGCCGGTCAGCCTCCTTCCGTGACAACCAGTCGATGCCGCCGTCCATGAAGAACAGAAGTTGAGTCCCCGCTCATTCCATCCCCTGTTTTCCTGCACTTTTCATGGCCTTCCTAGATTGATACGGGTGCTGCTGTTTGATTTGATATGAGCTGGTACTTTAGAGGTGACAGTAATAATATGGAATAATGGTTGTTGGTGAGTTGAAATTGCTTGAGATTCCCGGTTTGAGTAATAGGGTGTAATCCTGGTGGATAGTAGGGGATGGAATCTTCCTCGTATCGTTGTGACAACCATCACAATCAACAGTTGATTAGCAGTCTGTTAAAAGAAGCTTGATCATCAGTAATTCAGTATACACTTACTGGTTTGGCCTTTTGATTTCCTTTTCTTAGCTGGATCAACACGTACAATTCAGTATACACTTACTGGTTCGACATCCACATCATCTTCTCCTTCCGCACGCTCAAGGCTGCCAGCGGCGGTCGCAAGGATTTCACCGTCGAGCTCGCCGTAGATGACGAGGACGGCGATTTGCTGGTCGCCGACATCCCCCCGCCCCCGCCGCGCCGCAAGCTTCTACGTGACTGGCCGGCGCAGCGTGGCAGGGCCTCCCTCGCACACGGGACACCACAGAGGAGGAGGAGGAACAGCGTGGACGTGCCGCGACGACTGCCGACCTGCGCGTCTGAGGGCCGCGGCGAGGACAGCGTGTTCGCCCGGAACGCGACCACACGGGGAACCAAGTGGAAAGAGGAGGAGACGGTGAAGACTTCCCGCTGAGCTTCGACGAGATCTTGCCGCTGCCAGTCATCCTGGCGAGTGGCGAATCGTGTGCGTGCCGTGCGTCGCCTCCGCGAGCTGGTCACCACGAATTTCCATCGGGGACATTCCCTGTGAAGGTAAACATTACGTCTGCTATCCTGCTCTATGACAACGCAAGTTGTTTCTTCTGAAATAACGTCCTCAGTTTCACTGGTTCTGCAAATTTGACAAGAATTTAGAAGAATTTTTCCATGGCAATTTTCCAATGTGAACGAACTGTCTTACCTAAATGAATATTCATCGACCCAATAGTCATCTGAATCAAGCAAAGTAATTAATGAATCATCTGCTGTTTACTCCACATGTGCGTGAAAGATCTTGTCTTGTATGTCTTTTAGTTAAACAAAATGACGGGACTTTAGTTTTTTTTGTCATCTACTGTTTGTGTATTATTGTTAGGAGCTAAATATTCACGATTGCAGCTATGCCAGACTATACCATAGCTTAAACAATTGATAGTTATCAAATAAGATCTTAGCAAAAAAATCTATATGCAAAGATGATAACGTGAAAAATTCCTGGTTACAATGTTGGCTTGGAATAGTGGGTTCTTATTTCTTGAATGGTTTGTCTACTGTCTTTTTTCATCGGACGCACGTACTAGGCGGCGTCGGTGGTCCGTCGAGCAATCCCCGTGGTAGGGAGATTGGTGCTCCGCAGGTCCGCTACGTCCGTCGCGCACCGAAGAGGCAGGCCGTGGAGTTTGCTGCTTCCACAGTTCCACATGCCGGATGGCATCTCTGGTGCAGGGCCTCGTCAGTCGTGCCTTCTCCTTCGAGGTGCCGCACCTACGCCAGTCCAGCCGGTCAGCCTCCTTCCATGACAACCAATCGATGCCGCCGTCCATGAAGAACAGAAGTTGAGTCCCCGCTCATTCCATCCCCTGTTTTCCTACACTTTTCATGGCCTTCCTAGATTGATACGGGTGCTGCTGTTTGATTTGATATGAGCTGGTACTTTAGAGGTGACAGTGATAATATGGAATAATGGTTGTTGGTGAGTTTGAAATTGCTTGAGATTCCCGGTTTGAGTAATAGGGTGTAATCCTGGTGGATAGTAGGGGATGGAATCTTCCTCGTATCGTTGTGACAACCATCACAATCAACAGTTGATTAGCAGTCTGTTAAAAAGAAGCTTGATCATTAGTAATTCAGTATACACTTACTGGTTTGGCCTTTGATTTCCTTTTCTTAGCTGGATCAACACGTACAATTCAGTATACACTTACTGGTTCGACATCCACATCATCTTCTCCTTCCGCACGCTCAAGGCTGCCAGCGGCGGTCGCAAGGATTTCACCGTCGAGCTCGCCGTAGATGACGAGGACGGCGATTTGCTGGTCACCGACATCCCCCCCGCCCCCCGCCGCGCCGCAAGCTTCTACGTGACCGGCCGGCGCAGCGTGGCAGGGCCTCCCTCGCACACGGGACACCACAGAGGAGAGGAGGAACAGCGTGGACGTGCCGCGACGACTGCCGACCTGCGCGTCTGAGGGCCGCGGCGAGGACAGCGTGTTCGCCCGGAACGCGACCACACGGGGAACCAAGTGGAAAGAGGAGGAGACGGTGAAGACTTCCCGCTGAGCTTCGACGAGATCTTGCCGCTGCCAGTCATCCTGGCGAGTGGCGAATCGTGTGCGTGCCGTGCGTCGCCTCCGCGAGCTGGTCACCACGAATTTCCATCGGGGACATTCCCTGTGAAGGTAAACATTACGTCTGCTATCCTGCTCTATGACAACGCAAGTTGTTTCTTCTGAAATAACGTGATGTAGGGCTAGGCCCGATCTTCACGGATTTGAGGGGGGAAACGGGGAGAACACGAAGAACACGAGGGGAAACGAGGGAGATTCGTGGGCAAAACACAAGGATAACTAGCAAATCCTGCTAAGAACTCCACCCAACAACAAACCCTCAAAAAGGTAGCCTTTGGATCGAAGAATCAAAGCCAAACTTACTCTTGTTGAAACCGATTGCTCTTACCGGCCGGTCCACCGATCCAATAGAATCACCGCAGTGAAAGATTGGTTTGCACTACTAGAGACACCGCAGTGAAAGAGTAGCAACAACAAGATCTACCTCAACGAGGCACCCTAGCTACGAGGGAGGAGGAGCATAGCTCACACAAGTCTCAGATTCAGTCTACCCTCGAAATGGGGAAAGTGGAAAGCTATTTATAGTCTATTACAAAACGGGGCAGGAAAGGTGGGGAACCGGCCTGGGGGCCGGCCTGGGCCGGCCTGGAGGCCGGCGGTCTCGGGTGGGTGACCGGCCTGGGGGCCGGCCTAGGCCGGCCTGGAGGCCGGCCGGCTCAGGTGGGTGACCGGCCTGGAGGCCGGCTGGGAGGCCGGCGCGGGGGCCGGCGGCGTCGGGGTGTGGCCCGGCCTGGGGGCCGGCCTGGGGGCCGGCCTGGGCCGGTATGGAGGCCGGTGGCTTCTGGTGGGTGCCCGGCCTGGAGGCCGGCCTGGGCCGGTTGGGAGGCCGGTCGCCTCGGGTTGGGGCCCGGCCTTGGAGCCGGCCTAGGCCGGCTGGGAGGCCGGCCACCCTGTCTTCGCATCTTCCCTCCTCTTCTTGTCCATCTTCTTGGATCTCCTCTTGTCCATCTTCTCCATCATCTTGGACCTTCTCTTGGTCATCTCCTTGACTCCATTGTGGGTCATCATCCGGGTGGATCCTGAGTATGCATAAGGTACCGGCATGAAGTAGCAAGCCATTCAAAGGAAGGTCGAGATCACACATCGAGAGGAGCGAGGTCACCTTTTCATGAAGAGCCTTGACTCTTGATCTTTTCATTGGGCCATTTGGCATGGTGTCCATGGTGTTGTCCACATGTGGGGCTACATCATCTCCCCCCCCCTTCGGAAAGAGTCGTCTTCGACTCGTCATCCTCTTGAACGCTTGCATCTCCGTGGAAAGGGGATAGGTCGGCGACGTTGAACGTGTCATGCACCAAGTACTTTGAGGTTGGTATGTCGATCTTGTATGTGTTGTCATTGATGCGCTTGAGCACTCTGAAAGGTCCGTCACCGCGAGGAGCAAGCTTGGATTTTCTTTCATCCGGAAAACGGTCCTTGCGGAGGTGTAGCCACACAAGGTCTCCTTCTTCGAATACCATGGGCCTCTTCAACTTGTTGATCTTGGTGGCTTGGCGCTTTGTGTGCTCCTCTAGAGTTGCTCGTGTTGACTCATGTAATGTCTTCATGTAGTCGGCTCTTTTGTCGACGTCCATGTCGGTGCGCTCGTGTAGAGGAAGTGGTAGGATGTCTAGGGCGGTGTTGGGGTTGAACCCATAGACAACCTCAAACGGGCTTCGCTTGGTCGCACGGTGGGAGGCACGGTTGTAGGCGAACTCGGCGTGCGGTATGCATTCCTCCCAACCCTTGATGTTTGGCTTGATTAATGCGCGAAGGAGAGTTGATAAGCTTCGATTCACCACCTCGGTTTGGCCGTCGGTTTGTGGGTGGTAAGCGGTGGAGAAGAGGAGCTTGACTCCTAGCTTTGCCATCAATGCCTTCCAAAAGTAGCTTGTGAACTTGACATCGCGGTCCGAAACAATGGTCTTCGGCACTCCATGTAGACGAACGATTTCCCTAAAGAACAAAGTTGCAATGTGTGAAGCATCGTTGGTCTTATTGCAAGGAATAAAGTGTGCCATTTTAGAGAAGCGATCGACAACAACAAATATTGAATCTTTGCCATTCTTTGTGCGAGGTAATCCTAAGACGAAATCCATGCTAATGTCGGACCAAGGTGTGTGTGGTATTGGTAAAGGCATATAAAGGCCATGAGAGTTCAACGTGGACTTAGCTTTGAGGCAAGTTGGGCAACGGCGCACCAAGCGCTCCACATCACGCGTCATCCGTGGCCAAAAGTAGTGTGTAGATAGCATGGCGAGTGTCTTGTCACGTCCAAAGTGTCCCATGAGTCCTCCACTATGTGATTCCTGTAGAAGTAACAAACGGAGCGAGGACTCGGGAATGCATAGTTTGTTAGCCTTAAACAAGAAACCTTTGTGCAAGTAGAAATCATCGCAACCTTTGTCAATTGTGCACTTGGTAAAGATAGGACCAAAGAAAAAATCGGAAGCATAGAGTTCTTTAAGGTCATCAAGACCCAAAGCATTGATTTCAAGTTGGGTGAGTAAGATCATCTTGCGGGAAAGAGCATCCGCAACGATATTGTCCTTGCCTTTTTTGTACTTCACCACATAGGGAAAAGACTCGATGAATTCAACCCATTTGGCATGCCTTTTGTTCAAATTGGCTTGGGTTTTCAAATATTTCAAAGATTCATGATCGGAGTGGATAACAAACTCTTTGGGCCAAAGGTAGTGTTGCCACACTTCCAAAACACGTACTAAGGCATAGAGTTCCTTGTCGTAGATTGGGTAGTTTAGGCGAGCACCATCAAGTTTTTCGCTATAATAGGCAACGGGACGGCCACATTGCATGAGGACGCCACCGATGCCAAGGCCACTAGCGTCACACTCAAGTTCGAAAGTTTTGGAGAAATCCGGCAAAGCAAGTAAAGGAGCTTCGGTCAATCTCTTCTTGAGTTCATTGAAAGCCGATTCTTGAGCATTGCCCCAAATGAAGGGTACATTCTTTTTGGTAAGCTCATTCAAGGGGCAAGCAATTGTGCTAAAATCTTTCACAAAGCGACGATAAAACCCAAACAAACCAAGAGCGCTACGAAGTTGAGCAAGGTTAGTTGGCGGTGGCCAATTTGTGATTGCCTCAATCTTAGAAGTGTCAACTTCAATTCCTTTTGAAGAAACTACATAACCTAAAAACACAAGCTTGTCGGTGCAAAAGGTGCATTTCTTGAGGTTGGCAAAGAGGGAAGCTGATGTAGCCCCACACGTGGACAACACCATGGACACCATGCCAAATGGCCCAATGACAAGATCAAGAGTCAAGGCTCTTCATGAAAAGGTGACCTCGCTCCTCTCGATGTGTGATCTTGACCTTCCTTTGAATGGGTTGCTACTTCATGCCGGTACCTTGTGCGTACTCAGGATCCACCCAGTTGATGGCCCACCATGGAGTCAAGGAGATGACCAAGAGAAGGTCCAAGACGATGGAGAAGGTGGACCAGAGGAGACCCAAGAAGATGGACAAGAAGAGGAGGGAAGGAGCGAAGACTGGGTGGCCGGCCTCCCAGCCGGCCTAGGCCGGCCTCCAGGCCGGGCACCAACCCGAAGCCGCCGGCCTCCCAGCCGGCCCAGGCCGGCCTCCAGGCCGGGCACCCACCCGAAGCCGCCGGCCTCCACACCGGCCCAGGCCGGCCCTCAGGCCGGGCCACCTCCCGACGCCGCCGGCCCACGCGCCGGCCTCCCAGCCGGCCTCCAGGCCGCCTAGGCCGGCCCCCTGGCCGGTCACCCACCTGAGCCGGCCGGCCTCCAGGCCGGCCTAGGCCGGGCCCCAGGCCGGTTCCCCGCCAGAGCCAGCCGGCCTCCAGGCCGGCCTAGGCCGGCCCCCAGGCCGGTTCCCCGCCTTTCCTGCCCCGTTTTGTAATAGACTATAAATAGCCTTCCACTTTCCCCATTTCCGGGCAGACTGAATCTGAGACTTGTGAGAGCTATGCTCCTCCTCCCTCGTAGCTAGGGTGCCTCGTTGAGGTAGATCTTGTTGTTGCTACTCTTTCACTGCGGTGTCTCTAGTAGTGCAAACCAATCTTTCACTGCGGTGATTCTATTGGATCGGTGGACCGGCCGGTAAGAGCAATCGGTTTCAACAAGAGTAAGTTTGGCTTTGATTCTTCGATCCAAAGGCTGCCTTTTTGAGGGTTTGTTGTTGGGTGGAGTTCTTAGCAGGATTTGCTAGTTATCCTTGTGTTTGCCCACGAATCTCCCTCGTTTCCCCTTGTGTTCTTCGTGTTCATCCCCGTTTCCCTCTCAAATCCGTGAAGATCGGGCCTAGCCCTACATCATTTGGTATCAGAGCAAGGGTTTCCACGGATTTGGATCGTGTTTCCACCGTTTATTAGCCTTTTTCCACCAAAATTTTTCTTTCCCATACCAATTTCGAAAATTCCAAAAAAAAATAGCCCATATGGATTTCGTTCGATCTTTCGATTTGGTGAGCGATTTGTGGTTTTGATCCACGGATCTCGTGCTTAAGAACTTTTCCCCACTTTCCGTTGGTGTTTTCCGGAGGCCTTTTCCGCTCCAAGCCCAAGCGTGCCGCGCAAATTCGTCGCCGGCGGTACTACCGTCCGAACGGCCGTTACTACCGCCTCGCAATCGGTCTACCGCCCGTTCGGCCGGTGCTACCGCCGCACGACTATTCACCGACTTCATCTTCGTGTCGCTTTCATCGCTACCTCGACGACATCAAAGGTATAGCTTCCGACACATCCCTTTCCATTTCGCGAAACTTTTTCCTAGGAGCTAGCTCTTCATAGTGTGAGCATTGCACTTGTGTGACACCAAGTAACCATATCATAATCTTGTGAGCATCTAGTTGTAGCGGACTCGGCTCGGGCAAAAGCATAAAAGCAAAAGAGAAATAGAAAAGATTCAAAAAAAAAAAAAAAAAGAGAAAAGCCGAGCCGTGATCCTAGTTATCCTCAAGCTCCTATTACCAATAGATACATGGGTACACTTGTGCAAATCGGGTGCTCCTTCACATACACTTGAGCTAGTTGTCCTTCGAGAGGTGGTGCGGCACGAGCATAGTCTTCGTTAGGTCCAAGTTGCTCCTCCCTATAGTCGCACCATCCACGTTTGTCTCCACGTGTGAGTCTCTTTTGTTTCTCGGATTGTGTGGTTAGTCTCTTTTGTTTCGTGATCCTTGTGGTTATCCTCCATTTCTTGCAATAGCCTTTTCGTTGGTTTCGTTTCGATTTCTTGCCACTTTACCATACCCAAGCTCCTCATAAGTGTGTGTGTGGGTCGCTTTTGGATTGCTAATCAAACACTTTTACTCTTGTGACACCATTGTCTCGGACGGCAAGCCCACTTGTCCAATATTATCAACCAAAGGTAAGAGCGGTTTTTAGCCACCAAATTTTCCACATATCACTTGTGTTGTCTAATCATGGCTAGGGAAGAACAAGACACCGACTTCGGCAAACAAGCGGAGGCCCTTAGGCGGTACATTGACGACAACTTCCGTCGGTATGAGGAGCGCCATCAAGCCGCTCAATGTGAAAACAATGAGCGCTTCGCTCACATCCAAGAGCTCCTCGAACGAGATCGTCGACACTCTTCAAGGTCAAGTTCGCGAAGCTCTCGCCACTCCACCGCAAGAAGCCACGCACGGAGTGAGAATGATCAAGAGCATCGCCATCGCCAAGAGATACCTAATCAACAAGTGAACATGGATCCTCAACAACACCAAGACCAACATCGTCAAGAAGAGCCGCACCCCCAAGCGATCATACACCATCACCAACATCAAGATCGCCATCGACAAGAAATTCCAATTCCAAATGTTAATTTGGATCCCCCACACCGCCATGAGGACAATCGACATCATCGTCATGATCTCCCTCCACATCGAGCTCGCCGAGTGCCATTGGCCGACAATCATGTTGATATTGAAGATGACGAGGATTATGTTCCACACCACCATCCAAGGCATCGTCACCGAGACCGCCATCGCCACCATGATGATGATGATGAGGATGATCACAAGAACCGTTTCAATCCTCCCAAGCTCGTCATTCCTAAGTTCCACGGCACCAACGACCCGGAGGACTACATAGCATGGGAATCCAAGGTCTCCAAGCTATTTCAAGTCTACAAGGTGCCGCAAGACAAACGAGTTGACCTCGCATCCCTCGAGTTTGAAGGCTATGCGCAACTATGGTGGGAACAACTCCAAGCATCCTTTGAAGACCCAATAGACACATGGAATGACATGAAGAAGGAAATGCACAAGCGCTTTGTGCCACATCATTATGCACGCGATTTGTTCAAGAAGCTACAAGAACTCAAGCAAGGTATCAAGACGGTCGACGAGTACTACAAGGAGATGGAGTCCACTCTCTCCCGTGCACACATTGTAGAGTCCGAGGAACAATCAATGGCACGTTTCTTGAATGGCCTCACGTACCCCATCAAGAAGATAGTGGAATTCCAACCTTATGAGAACCTTGTTGAGCTCGTTCATCAAGCCATGAAGGCCGAGCGCCAAGTCGCCGAAGAGCTCAAGTATGTCAAGGCCAAGTCCTTCTTCGCCACTAGAGCTTCATCATCAACACAACCCATGACTCAAGTCCAAGCCCAAGGCAATGCCAAAAGTTCTACACCGCAACCCACTACCACTTCCAAGAAGACGACGCCCTCACCACAAGCCGTCAAGTCATATATCACTTGCTACAAGTGTGGAGGTCAAGGGCACAAGTCATTTGAATGCACCAACAAGAAGGTGATGATAGTCAATGACAATGGAGACTATGAGTCCATGAGTGAAGATGAGTACCACGCATTGAACAAGGTGGCCACAATGCAAAGCTTGGATGAAGACGATGACTACATCTATTGTGATGGTGACCCCAACCCCACTCTAGTTGTCACTCGAGTCTTGACTACAATCAACCAAGGTGATGACGCTCAAAGATGCAACTTGTTCCAAACCAAGGCCGGCATCAACGGCAAATCAATCAAGGTAATCATTAATGGTGGGAGTTGTCACAACTTGGCAAGCAAGGAGCTATGTGAGAAACTCAACTTGACGTACAAGAAGCACCCCAATCCTTACCATGTGCAATGGCTTAGTGACTCCGGCACCGTGAAGATCCAACACACGGTTCAAGTATCCTTCAAAATTGGCTCTTATGAGGACACGGTGGATTGTGATGTGGTACCCATGTCGGTTTGCCACTTACTTCTTGGCCGCCCTTGGCAATTTGACAAAGCCGCTACTCATGATGGGCGCACCAACTACTATAGCTTCAAATGGAACAATAAGATCCTAGTGCTCCGCCCAATGACTCCGAGCCAAATCATCGCCGACAATGCCAAGACAATTGTAAGAGCGCAAGAAAAACAATCCCCTAGTGAGTTGAGTGGTGAGAGAGCAAACCACATTCACGTGAGTGAGAGCCACAAGCCAAATATAAGTGAGAAAGGGAAAAGAGTGAGTCCCGGCGTAGTCTTGTTAGCCACCAAAAGTGAGATGAGGGAAGTGAGAGCAAACCCATCCACTTTCCACTTCGTGCTCTTATGCAAAGGAGATGGCAAAGACACTAACGACTTAACCCAAGTTCCTCCGTCTATGTTGTCTATCTTGCAGGAATTCAAAGATGTCTTTCCGGATGAGCTACCTCAAGGACTTCCTCCCCTACGTGGCATCGAACATCGCATCGATCTCATTCCCGGCGCCCCTCTACCCAATAGAGCGCCATACCGCACCAACCCCGAGGAGACAAAGGAGATCGAGCGCCAAATTCAAGAACTCCTCGCCAAGGGACATGTTCGTGAAAGCTTGAGTCCGTGCGCCGTTCCGGTCATCCTCGTCCCCAAGCAAGACGACACACTCCGAATGTGCATGGATTGCCGTCCCATCAACAATATCACGGTGAGGTATCGACATCCTATCCCACGACTTGATGACATGCTAGATGAGCTTAGTGGTGCCACTATTTTCTCCAAAATTGATTTAAAGAGTGGCTATCACCAAATCCGTATGCATGAAGGAGATGAATGGAAAACCGCATTTAAAACAAAACTTGGTCTTTATGAGTGGCTTGTCATGCCCTTTGGTCTTTCAAATGCTCCTTCAACATTTATGCGTCTTATGAATCACGTCTTGCGGACTTTCATTGGCAAGTTTGTGGTTGTCTACTTTGATGATATCCTTGTTTATAGCAAATCCTTGCATGAACATATCGACCATGTGAAGCAAGTTTTGTTGGCCCTTCGTAATGCTTCGCTTTTTGCCAATCTCAAGAAATGCACCTTTTGCACCGACAAGCTTGTATTCTTGGGTTATGTGGTTTCTTCAAAAGGGATTGAAGTAGACACCTCTAAGGTTGAGGCAATCACAAATTGGCCACCGCCAACTAATCTTGCTCAACTTCGTAGTGCTCTTGGTTTGTTTGGGTTTTATCGTCGCTTTGTGAAAGATTTTAGCACAATTGCTTGCCCCTTGAATGAGCTTACAAAAAAGAATGTACCCTTCATTTGGGGCAATGCTCAAGAATCGGCTTTCAATGAACTCAAGAAGAGATTGACCGAAGCTCCTTTACTTGCTTTACCGGATTTCTCCAAAACTTTCGAACTTGAGTGTGACGCTAGTGGCCTTGGCATCGGTGGCGTCCTCATGCAATGTGGCCGTCCCGTTGCCTATTATAGCGAAAAACTTGATGGTGCTCGCCTAAACTACCCAATCTACGACAAGGAACTCTATGCCTTAGTACGTGTTTTGGAAGTGTGGCAACACTACCTATGGCCCAAAGAGTTTGTTATCCATTCCGATCATGAATCTTTGAAATATTTGAAACCCAAGCCAATTTGAACAAAAGGCATGCCAAATGGGTTGAATTCATCGAGTCTTTTCCCTATGTGGTGAAGTACAAAAAAGGCAAGGACAATATCGTTGCGGCTGCTCTTTCCCGCAAGATGATCTTACTCACCCAACTTGAAATCAATGTTTTGGGTCTTGATGACCTTAAAGAACTCTATGCTTCCGATTCTTTCTTTGGTCCAATCCTTACCAAGTGCACAATTGACAAAGGTTGCGATGATTTCTACTTGCACAAGGGTTTCTTGTTTAAGGCTAACAAACTATGCATTCCCGAGTCCTCGCTCCGTTTGTTACTTCTACAGGAATCACATAGTGGAGGACTCATGGGACACTTTGGACGTGACAAGACACTCGCCATGCTATCTACACACTACTTTTGGCCACGGATGACGCGTGATGTGGAGCGCTTGGTGCGCCGTTGCCCAACTTGCCTCAAAGCTAAGTCCACTTTGAACTCTCATGGCCTTTATATGCCTTTACCAATACCACACACACCTTGGTCCGACATTAGCATGGATTTCGTCTTAGGATTACCTCGCACAAAGAATGGCAAAGATTCAATATTTGTTGTTGTCGATCGCTTCTCGAAAATGGCACATTTATTCCTTGCAATAAGACCAACGATGCTTCACACATTGCAACTTTGTTCTTTAGGGAAATCGTTCGTCTACATGGAGTGCCGAAGACCATTGTTTCGGACCGCGATGTCAAGTTCACAAGCTACTTTTGGAAGGCATTGATGGCAAAGCTAGGAGTCAAGCTCCTCTTCTCCACCGCTTACCACCCACAAACCGACGGCCAAACCGAGGTGGTGAATCGAAGCTTATCAACTCTCCTTCGCGCATTAATCAAGCCAAACATCAAGGGTTGGGAGGAATGCATACCGCACGCCGAGTTCGCCTACAACCGTGCCTTCCACCGGGCGACCAAGCGAAGCCCGTTTGAGGTTGTCTATGGGTTCAACCCAACACCGCCCTAGACATCCTACCACTTCCTCTACACGAGCGCACCGACATGGACGTCGACAAAAGAGCCGACTACATGAAGACATTACATGAGTCAACACGAGCAACTCTAGAGGAGCACACAAAGCGCCAAGCCACCAAGATCAACAAGTTGAAGAGGCCCATGGTATTCGAAGAAGGAGACCTTGTGTGGCTACACCTCCGCAAGGACCGTTTTCCGGATGAAAGGAAATCCAAGCTTGCTCCTCGCGGTGACGGACCTTTCAAAGTGCTCAAGCGCATCAACGACAACGCATACAAGATCGACATACCAACCTCAAAGTACTTGGTGCATGACACGTTCAACGTCGCCGACCTATCCCCTTTCCACGGAGATGCAAGCGTTCAAGAGGATGACGAGTCGAAGACGACTCTTTCCGAAGGGGGGGGAGATGATGTAGCCCCACACGTGGACAACACCATGGACACCATGCCAAATGGCCCAATGACAAGATCAAGAGTCAAGGCTCTTCATGAAAAGGTGACCTCGCTCCTCTCGATGTGTGATCTTGACCTTCCTTTGAATGGGTTGCTACTTCATGCCGGGTACCTTGTGCGTACTCAGGATCCACCCAGTTGATGGCCCACCATGGAGTCAAGGAGATGACCAAGAGAAGGTCCAAGACGATGGAGAAGGTGGACCAGAGGAGACCCAAGAAGATGGACAAGAAGAGGAGGGAAGGAGCGAAGACTGGGTGGCCGGCCTCCCAGCCGGCCTAGGCCGGCCTCCAGGCCGGGCACCAACCCGAAGCCGCCGGCCTCCCAGCCGGCCCAGGCCGGCCTCCAGGCCGGGCACCCACCCGAAGCCGCCGGCCTCCACACCGGCCCAGGCCGGCCCTCAGGCCGGGCCACCTCCCGACGCCGCCGGCCCACGCGCCGGCCTCCCAGCCGGCCTCCAGGCCGGCCTAGGCCGGCCCCCTGGCCGGTCACCCACCTGAGCCGGCCGGCCTCCAGGCCGGCCTAGGCCGGCCCCAGGCCGGTTCCCCGCCAGAGCCAGCCGGCCTCCAGGCCGGCCTAGGCCGGCCCCAGGCCGGTTCCCCGCCTTTCCTGCCCGTTTTGTATAGACTATAAATAGCCTTCCACTTTCCCCCATTTCCAGGGCAGACTGAATCTGAGACTTGTGAGAGCTATGCTCCTCCTCCCTCGTAGCTAGGGTGCCTCGTTGAGGTAGATCTTGTTGTTGCTACTCTTTCACTGCGGTGTCTCTAGTAGTGCAAACCAATCTTTCACTGCGGTGATTCTATTGGATCGGTGGAACCGGCCGTAAGAGCAATCGGTTTCAACAAGAGTAAGTTTGGCTTTGATTCTTCGATCCAAAGGCTACCTTTTTGAGGGTTTGTTGTTGGGTGGAGTTCTTAGCAGGATTTGCTAGTTATCCTTGTGTTTGCCCACGAATCTCCCTCGTTTCCCCTCGTGTTCTTCGTGTTCATCCCCGTTTCCCCTCAAATCCGTGA
>QRDG01001184.1:892987-1021373 GCA_012064385.1 Puccinellia tenuiflora
AGATTTACCCTGCAGGGGTGTACTAATTTACCCACCGGTACCGTCCGGCTCACCTGATTGGCCCTCTTCCGGGGAAGGCCGACGAGTGGGCACGGTTAACCTTTACCTCGCGTGAGACTATCCAAGAGTCATTTTTGGCCACAGGGCAAGTTTACCCAGCCTATTTCAGCCCCTGCCCCATCGCCACGTCCTAAACACAAATCCTTCTCAACATTTTCTTTCCACTCACACGCAAATGGAAACCCGAACTAGAGGACCCTTGGATACGACCGCACAAGTTATTTAGTTACAGAGGATTCCATATGTCCCCACCGTTGGAAGCACGCTCAGTCTTGGTTCTAGAGACAAGAACTCGCACCTAAGGGCAAGAATGAGGCAAAACACCATCCCCGATGGCAACTCACCCAAGCCTTTTTAAGCAAATTAATTAAGTACCAACAACAACCACTATGTCCGAACATTCCATCATCATTCATCAATATGGAATTTAATCAACGGACATAAATAGCATGTAATTAAGCATGGCTAAGCATAGCTAAGCATATAAGTACAACAATTAAATTCTTGTCTCCGGCCAACACATCAAACCTAGGGTTCATAGGTAGGGAGACATGTGATGGTTTAGGGGATAAACATGCATTCATAGGATACTCTACATCTTGGTCAAGAGTGACATTTGAACCGCATGCAATATTATGGTGGATAAAATAAGTTTATAAAACAATAGGATGCTAGAATGCCAAGAAGGTTAGGTTATCTCTTGCCTTGCTGCCGGGGCGTGTAGTACGGCTCGTCGGGGTAGGTAGAGAGACCCTCGACTCCGGAATCTATCGATACCCAAAATAATAATAAAGGAACAAATGAATCACACGAAGTCAAGGTGCAATGCACAATCACATGATGACATGACAAGTTTATGCATAGATATCACCGTATAATTTAAATAGCAAAATTAAATGGAGAGCCAAATAATTAGTGCAATATTTGGAAACAACCCCATATTTATCTTAGTGGACACATTGTTTATAAATTATTACCTTATTAAAGAAGTGGCTTAAATATGCATGAACATGACATGATTAAACAGGTTTTGTTCTTCCGATCATTTTGGTACCTCATTTGTAATTTTCTGAGTACCGAAGAATAAATAGCGATTTAAATAATTAATTGAATTTAATTCATTTAATCATTTAAAGAAATAACATCAAGTAAAATATTTGTGATCATGATGTGATATTCACATGATTGGATAGAATTTGAAACACTGATCAATTTGATATTTAATTCATAATTTTTGGTTAAATATTTATCGAATTAGGAAATTCCCGAATTAGGTATTATTTATACCATTTTAATAATTCTTATTAAACAGCAAGGAATTAGTTTCAAAAGACTACTACAATTATTCGAAATTGTAGGGTTTGTTTTGCTGAACAATTTGATATTTGATTTGTCAAATTTGGATCATTATTTTAAAAGATATGAATTATTTAAATTTGCTATTTAAATCCCAAAATGAAAAAGCTAAAAGGGCAGACAGGCCGGCCTCGTGTCGGCCAGGCCCGGCCAGGGGCCGGACAGGCACCCGAGGCGGCCAGCCTTTGGCCGGCCCAGGCTGGGCAACGGGCCGGGCATGTGGCCGAAGCGGCCGGCCTCGTGCCGGCCCAAGCCGAGGCCAGGCCGGGCAAGCGGGTCTCGTGCTTGAACCGCGGCAGCCGGCGGCAAGGAAGTCAAGCTCGATTCCGTCGATCCGGCGCCTCCCGACAAGCAGCGCTTGGTCCAGCAGAGGGAGAAGGTCGAGGCGAAGCTGGCGGTGCCTTCAATTCGCTTCGGGACGGCCGGAATCGACGGCACGATGCGACGGCCGGAGCTGGAGAGGATGGCGGCAGACGGTCTAGGGTTAGGGTTTCCCGGGGCGTCGAGAGGGAGAGGGGCAGGTGAGGGGGAGAGAGAGGAAGGGCAGGGCACGGTGCCCGCCTTATCCACCGAGGCAGCGGCAGGGCGGCATGGCAGCGCGCGGCATGGCGCCAGTGCCGCGCGCCACAGTGACGAAGGGGAGAGAGAGGAGCTGACAGGGGTGGCCCAGTGTCAGAGTTTTAACCTTTATGCAAAATTTTCCAAGTTTAATTAAAACTAGCAGGGTTTGGCTATTTAAATGAGCCACTTAAGCAATTTGAGAAATTCTGGAAAAATTCATGTGGGCTCCCCATGACATGAGGAAGCTCCACAAAAATTGGTGTTCCAAAATAATTTGTTTAGATTCACATTTATTCATATTGTTGCAATTTGATCATTTTTGATAATTACCAAAATGTATTTATTTGGAGTACTTAAGAAACTTAATAAATTATGAAAATATTTATGGAGGCTCATAATATATCATTGAAGCTCCCCATAATTTTATTTTGAATTTTTGGAGAGTTAAACTTGGTTTCAAAAATATAATTTGAATTGAACCAAATTGAATTCTCAAATTTATTTATTTGCTTGTTAAGAAATTAGCCTTTGGCAATTTATTTATAAAATTTATCCTTGAGCTTCCTGGACAAATTGGAGACTCAGGAACAATTGGTTTTGCCAATTTGAGTAATGTATTTGGTTTGGAAATTTGGGAAGGGTTTTGTTTCCCTAGTTTTTAATTTCCAAGGGTTGCTTTATTTAGAATTAGCAATTTAAATGAGTATGCCATGATGCAATGCAAAACAAAAAGTGAAAATTTGGCCCATATTTTAGGGTGCCAAACTAGGGCTGTTACAATTCTACCCCCCTTACAGGAATCTCGTCCCGAGATTCTAGAGTAGAAGTAGAGAGGAGGAAAACATGACAACACGTATCTTCCTCGCTGCAGAGATTGGGCTAACCAACATGACATGCCGATGCACCGGGAAGATCAGAAGATAGCTTGAAGTGACGGACAAAAACGAACCTTGCCCAAAACCATAAGCCATCAAGGAAAAACTAGGAACAACCTGACCAAACAAAGGTCGAGCAGAAGATCGAACAACCGATCAATTGTTCAAGGCCATGACAATACTTCAAACCACCCCGATGCGTAGACCGTAGAGATTTGAAGCACCGAGAGGAGAAGGGACATTTTCTGGAATCCACGATTTCGACATACCAGATATTTCCACAAGGTGGAAAGCTCAGGCCCTAACGTGACTGGTGAATTCACACACTGTCCGCGTGATTGGGCAAAACTTCGGTTTACCGCGGAAGGGAGGATATAGCATTGATCCACCGTTAGATAGAGAGATCCAATCGTATACACGAGCTATTTGAATGGGATCGTATGGGGCACCTAGAGGGGGGGGGTGAATAGGTGCTACACCAATTTTTAATTCTTTTTTCAAATTAAGGCTCAACCCAAAGGTAAATTATCTAGATATGCAACTACGATGAATTTACCTATATGAGGAGCAAACTAAACAACTAGGCAATTAACGATACGAGTAAAAGCTACAAAGGGAAAGAGGTAACCGAAAGGGGAAGCACGCGGAGACAAGGGTGTATTCCCGAGTTCCTCCTTGTTAAGGGTGTACGTCTCGTTGGAGGGGTGTGAGTTCGCCACAAAGGCCTACTCAACGCCACGAAGGCCTCACCCTATTCTCCGATGAACTTTGCCACAAAGGCTTGGTTCACCTTCCACTATCGGAGTCCTTCGAGGCGGAAACCGGAGTCTTTACAATGTTTTTGGGGCACACACCCACAACTTAATTGGGGGCTCCCAAATCCACGAATCTGTCACAATTACAACAAGAAATGAGCACAAGAATCTAGGGTAACACAAAGCTAACCCTAGAAGAGAAATCCCTCAAGTGAAAGAGGGGGAAATGAAAAACTGCTCGGTGAAGATGTAGATCGGGGCCTCCTCCTTCAATCCTCCAAGAATCAAAGCATTTGGTTGGAGGAGTTGAGAGATCTTGCAATTATGAGCTTTTGCGTTTAATGAAGAGAGAGAGAGTGCAAGAGCTAAGGAGCTGAAGGTAGGTGGAGGGGTATTTATACCCCTTCAGGATTTCTAGCTGTTGCAGGAATCGGGAGGCCGGAAATTCCGGGTTAAAGGGCCGGAAATTCCGGCCGGGGGCCGGAACTTCCGGCCATCACACCGGAACTTCCGGTGGGCCGGAAATCTCCGGGGAGAATTTCTGCCCACAACCTCCGGGACCCCTCCAGATAGGGTTCCCCAAAATGACTTAGTCGAAATCCCACGGAAAATTCCAGGGGGCTGGAACTTCCGGCTAGCAGGCCGGAATTTCCGCCCCTCCGGAAATTTCCGGGGGGAACTTCCGGATTAAAGTTCCGGGACCCCTCCAGAGAGGGATCCCAAAAATGACTTAGCCATATTTCCGCCCGAAATTTCCACGGGCCGGAACTTCCGGCCTGGAGGCCAGAATTTCCGCCCCACCGGAAATTTCCGGGGGAACTTCCGGAGGGAAGTTCCGGGACCCCTCCAGAGAGGGATCCCAAATATGACTTAGTCGTTTTTCCACCCGAAATTTCCACGGGCCGGAACTTCCGGCCGTAGGCCGGAATTTCCGCCCCACCGGAAATTTCCGGGGGAACTTCCGGGGAGAAGTTCCGGGACCCCTCCAGAGAGGGATCCCAAAAGGACTTAGTCAATTTCGCTCTGGGCCGGAACTTCCGCCCGTAGGCCGGAATTTCCGCCCGCCGGAAATTCCGCCCAGAAGGCCGGAACTTCCGGTCCTGAAACAACAGAAACCCATTCCTCTTCTTCGACGTTGATCTTTACTTCGATCTTTTCACCAATTGGGTCTAACCACCTAAAAAACCTGTCAACACACTTAACCAAATATGATTAGCCCATAATATGTGTTGTCATTAAGTCACCAAAACTAAGAGATGTTCTTTCACTATTCCTAAGATATAGGGAGTAGGGGAATCGACCGATAGATATTTAGCCACTCCGTAGTGAGGTTCTCCTTGAGGTTCTGGATATCACCCTCCGGCTTCGGAATAGCCTTCAATCAATCCTCAAGCGAAAGTCGTACTTGAGATAGAGAAAAGACCATAGGGGTTACTCTTGGATTAAATTACCCATGATACCCATGGATAGTGGGTGAATTTTAAGGATTGAAGAGATTTCGTCAATAGCCCTTCCGGTGAGGTGCGTGAACCACAACATCGGATTTGTCGGGATTAAAGGTAGGCCTAGGTCATGCTCTTGATAAACACCAAGCATCATTTTTGCTTGAGGTTCCGAGTTGGTTGGGCGTACTGATACTTCGGCTTAGCAGGACTGCCTGTAGGAAACCCTTTCTATTGGTCGATGTCGAGTCTAGCTGAAAATTATTTATAACCTAAAAATGAGTTGTGAAAACCTTCTTAGGATTCTTTTTACTCCTCATCCAACTCGCTCTACTCTGATTTCTTATCTCTATTTGTTTTAAGCTTGGTGTCAAGTTTAGGTTCTCGGGGTTGGGTTTCTACCTTTAATTACTAGTTATCTCTACTCGTCTGCCAAATCTAAAACATGAAGAAAGGAAGTATGGTGGTTCGTCAAGATATTCCTTTGCTTTTGCCCAAGATCTTGAACCGAAGGTCCCGGATTGTGCTAGGGCTCCGGTGTAATGATTCATGGGGGTTGTCACCCTTGTGAGCATTATGCTATTGTGAGTCCCGGTGCATGAAGCTGATCTTTAACCCAAGATCTTTTCCGTTGAACCCTGATGTTAATTCAAACCCTACATCAGGTTGGCAAAATTGAAGTTAGTCTTCAAGCTCGAGGTTGCAGCCGTAATTGTTTTGCTCAACAATGCTCCTCTCTATCACTAGCCTTAGCTAAAACTCCCTGTCATGGAACTAACCGAATCACGACGGGATTGCTCCTAGTGAGTTTTTCCATCAATATTTGTGATTCCTCCACTAACACCGTTCATGAAACCCTTTTGGCACTAGTTGTCGGAAGAGTGCTAACAAGGGCTTCTGCATTATCTTGAGATTGTTGCTAGCCGTTCCTTACTCTAGATCTGCCGTCCGACCTCTATCTGTCTGTTGACATTCAAGTTTTATCGTGCATTGGGGTGTTCTGATGCATGTTATTCTTGTGGTTCGTCAAGGCATTCCACTTCGGGATGTTAGGAGAAACAAACTCCGGTACCTCGTCCATTTCTCGGAAAAGGATCAAAGTTTTGTGATTCGCGGAGTAAGAGCTTGTCTAGTTTTTGCTCTGTTCCACCTTGGAGTGTCACACTCTTGTATATCAAGAGGTCGTGCTTAGTCCCATGACGTACTTGATGAAGTGATGCTCTTACCCTTCCTTATCCCTCTACCTCCGAGCTACCCGGGCTCGAGAATGTTGAGGATGTATATCGTTGTGGTAATCGGATATTCTTAGCAATTGTTATTGTTTTGAAATCCAAATACTTTGGTGGCACTCTTGGCATGACTGGTAACCATATCATCGAGCCGAGTTGTCTGTGTTGCCGAGTCCATTCGTTCAGGTGCACACCTTCGGTCAACGAGTTAGATTCATGTCGAAACTCTCAAGACCACATCTTTTGCCTTGAAAAGCAAGATTCTCTCGCAACCAGTGACATCTGTCTCCATGGGTCCGAGTGAATTTCGCTTGTCTCCCCGGAAATAATCACAAGCTAGTTATGCATACGTGCATACCACTGGTGGTACCGCGAGCTCCAGGAGAGCACGGGAACCGCATCAGCGGTACTGCCGCTGGTGCGCAAACGAAGGTATGTATGGCGGCACCAGTGGCGGTACTACTGCCGTAGTGCAACGCCGAGAGATCAAAGGAAAACACAGGTGATGGCGGTACTACCGCCAGCGACGGCGGTACTACCGCCCCGAACTTCCGATCCACTTCCGCTAAAAAACAGTAGCATCCAGTACCCAAACAGCTGGTCTGCGGAAGTAGGCCGGAACTAGGCCCGGTACTACCATCCATGGGCTGGTCGGTACTACCGGCTAGGATAGCGGTACTACAGGACATGAGCAAGGAGAGACCAGTACCCAAAAAAGAAGTCCGGAAGTAGCCTCGGTACAAGGCTCGGTACTACCGGCCAGTACGTCCGTACTACCGGCTCCAGGAAAACAGCAGATCCTGAAACTGAATAACTTTTGCAAGGAAAATCCGATCGAGGTGAATCCAATTTTGTTGGAAAGAGGACGATAAGAGATACCCTACAAAAAGTAGAAATATTGAAACCAAGCAAGGGAGATTTTGCTAATAAATGGAAGAGTGAAACCTTCCGCCCGGATGGACCGGCATCTCCAAAACCGAAAATGCAAGAGAAGATGCATATGAAATCCGTTTTCGGTGAACTTGGCCTTGTCATGACAAGCACGACAAGCACCAAGACCACACCACGATAAGAGCCAAATAAGAACCAATAAAGATGATGCCAAGGATGCAAAGATTTGAGCTCTCTACGATGATACGATCATGATACTCGCTCGAGAGCCCCTCTTGATAGTACGGCTATCTATCCTATAACCCGGTCTCTCAACTAACATCATGAGACCGGTAAAATAGAAACCCTATCAAGATCATACCTTTGCCTTGCGCATCATCCACTTGAGCTAGATGATGATGATCTTTGTCTTCTCAAGATGGACCACCTTTCTTGATTGCGCTCCGCTCGGTAAAGACTCGCAATGTGCTCCCCCATACACCAAGATGGGAGAGGCACTCTTAGACATATCTTCACTTGGCCTTTATCTTCTTGATGACGATCACCACGTGACGCCATCCTCCATGGGCTACATAGGATATCCCTTTTGTTGCATGCTCATGGAGAAATGCCTAACCACACATAGAGATACAAGCACATAGATCATGGGTTAGTTCACAAGGCTATATTGACAATTGCTTACCATACCATGGGATCATACGATCCCTCATGGTACATCCCTAGCCTTGTGTGTTTATCAACTTGCACTTAGCCTTGATCAACATAAACTCATCTTCTTTTAGCCTTGACTCCAACATATGGAGTTCAAGCATTGCTATGGACCAAACCTACAAGTATAGCTCAAAGCACACATTAGTCCTTAAGGATTGTCATTAATTATCAAAACCACACATGGGGACAACCATGCACTTTCAATCTCCCCCATTTTGGTAATTGATGACAATCCCTTTTAAGAGGGTTTATATAATGAATTAAGCGTACTTGCAAGACAAACAAGCAAGCACGCAAGAGCATAAAGGCAAATGCTTAAGAACCAAACAAAAACATAAAACCAAATTCCCTTAAACCCTCTAAACTTCTCCCCCATTGGCATCTATTGCCGAAATGGGAGGAAAAATTTAGAAGGCCAATATAATATGAGTTCCTCCATAAGGTGTGCATTTCTCAAGATATGAGTGAAATCAAATGCACATATTCAATGACGAATAGGTAGAGGAAATCAAACTACATTGAAGGATCTAAAGAGTGCAAATAAGATGACATCCCTTTTTAAACATCTCCACAAAGGGAGAAAAGCAATCGAAAAGATCCGAAAAGAGTGTTCTAAATGAAAATGGAGAAGCTCCCCAATGTTCATGCACTATTGACGAGTGCACAAATATGGAATCCTCACTCCCCCAAAATCATCTAGAACATACAACAAGTGAAAGAGTGCATAAAACAAAACATAGCACATAGCACTTGCACCAAAGATATGGTTGAGCCATGAGAAGATACCAATTGAAAAGATTCAACATAAGAGAGGCCCGGCCAAGATACAAAGAAGATCTTTTTAAAACAAAATGTTCACAAGCTCAAGGATACCAATTGGAAACTAAAACCAATTGAAAAGGCCAAAAGCTAGTGAGAACATTTAGGCAATACAAATCAACATGCTCACCATGATAAGCATGACGTCAAAGATCTTCAATAAAACATGAGTGCGTAAAAATACAAATAAAGGTAAAACAAGCACTCACGAGCGAATTTCTTTTTGAACCCACCAAAGAGTCAAAGATAATAATCAAGGTGACTCGAAAAGAAAAGGATACCAATTGAAAAAGTTACCTCTCTCATATGTATAGGTTTCTAAGTAGATAAATCATTGATGATATACACCCACAAAGAAACATGTACATACGAAATGGTTAGAGAAGAAGAGAACAAGGTATCCAAAGGGAAGTCATAAATACACAAATAAGATAATTGCTTAAAAGCATAGCATATAGCTCAAATTTATCTTATTGTATATATATGAACTTCAAACACATCAAAGACATCACACATATCACTAAGGGAACAAGAGATAGTGGAGACGCTTTGAGATAAGGCAACAAGTATCACAAAGAGGATATCAATTGAAGGAAAGGTTTTTGCAATTTCAACACAAATATCACAAAGATATACCAAGTGAAGGAAATAAGCCAAAACCACAACAATTGCATATAAAAGCATTTCATGCCAAGAAGCAACCTACACAAGGTTGAAACTAGAAAAGTATGCATGAGGTAGACACTTGTTACCGAAATGTCATTGGTGATGAAGAAGATGAGAGTTCGTTAATCATCGTAGCTTGACTCCTATAATCACATGGTGAGAACACCTTCCTTATGAATGAGGCAAGCATCCAATGCATCTCCATTGTACCTAAAACATAATTCAAGTACAAAATGGTTCCCAAACTCATTGGGTCCCATAGTAGTTAGATACACTACAATATATAGGACACACTCCACATAAATATGTGCATATAGATATGAAATTGAATTTCATTCAAATCTTAGCCGATTAGGATTTGGTGGAGTATACCCTATATATTGGGACAAAAAGACAAACATGCCATAAGATATATATATTAATAAAAATGCATGCAAAGACTTTCTAGAACCAAAAAGATACAATTTTGGACACAAACACCAAATAAACCAAAAGTTGGCACACCAACGTGTGACACGAAAAGGTTGTCCAAATTATATCAAAAACCAAATCAACACATGATCAAGGAAAAATCAAAACAACCAATGATTGATTCCAACACATCAACACATGAAGTGAGGTATCAATAGGAATCAAATCAAACAACACATGCGAGATAAGACGCCAATTGAAAATAAGATACCCGCAAGAGGCAAAGATACCAAGAGAAAGAATATTACTTGAAAGATATCAAGTAAAATAAAATCAAGAAACAAGGTATCAAAGCTCCCATAAGAGATACCAATTGAAACAAATATCTATGGATGAGATATAAAATTTCAATAGATACAATTGAAGGTACCTAAGCAAGATCAATGAGCATAGAAGATAAGATAAAAAGATAAATGCTCATTGGGTTTTCTCATTTAAGAAGATAAGACACAAACCGAGAAATGAGAAAGCAACTCCCTAGAGAGAGCAAGGTTACAACAAACAAACTAAACACTCTCTACACTTTTCATGATGGCACAAAGCACAAAAGGAAAAGGTTTGTCTTCCATAAACACCAAGGAAAGAAATTAAATGCCAATTGAAAAGATCAAATGTCAATTGATAAGATAGTGTTCTAAATAATAAAGAAAAGCTCCCCCAAGATTCGTGCATTATCTTTAGGATTTGCATTTGAATACAAAACGCACACACAAGGGTTCATTACTCCTCATATGCCATTTAAAGCACTAACAAGATCAATAGGACATAAAGATCCACAAGAGGCAAGGAAGACAAAGGAAGTCAACGCAAAATAAAACTTGGCAAGAGATAAGGCAAATAAGAGCAAAGGCCAACGAAGGATAATCACAAATATTCTACCACGAACATGAATATCAATTGTCCAAGGACAATGAGTAAAAAAAATATTTTCCCGGTGATAGAGATATCCAAGAATATCCTCGCAAGATAAATCATATGGCAAAAGATAAGAATTAAAGCAATGCCATATTTGATGGAGTTTGTTGGTAGCTCCAACTATTCGAACCAATCCGCAAAGCCATGGTTAAAATAATATGGAGCGAATGATTTCTCAAATAGCATATGGAAATACATATTTGAGGAAAACCACACCAAGCAAAACTCAAGCAAACAAGGTCCAAAAGAAAACCAAATAGAAGCACTCAATATAATTGGGACTTGTTCGAGCAAACATGCCACATAGGAATAGGATAATTTACAATATCAAATCCAAGTGGCAAAACCTCAAATGTTCACGTTTTCTAGAATTGTAATAGGCACATAGCTTATTACTCCCCCATAACGTCATGATCCATTTCTTTCTAACAAGAGGCAAGTAAAAACCAACAAGAGAAATTAATGGACATTATAGAATTTGAATTTCTCATGGATGATACATACCACATAGAGACTAGATAATCTTACTATATCAATACTATGTGGTGTACATCATGAATACACATTTTTGGGGTTGTGAAGTGCACAAAGCAAGTCACTCACCCAAAATTGGTATAGTCCATTGATCTCCCAAAAGAGCCAAATAAAATCCACACAAGATCCAATAAAAGGCTCAAAACAAAGTTTACACATACATGATACACAGCTAACATACACATACTTGATTTCTCAAGATAAGTAAGAAAGAAACACATCATATACAAACACATGCTAGGAACAAAACTAACACATGCAAGGAGGCAAGTAACTTTCAATGTAAATCAGTTAAGTACAAGTTACCGCAAGGAGGGACATTGGGTATAAGATAGATATGTGATAATCCAATTGACTTGGCTTTGAGGAAATATAACCACGAAGATCCCTTACTTCTTCAAAAGTTAGCCAAGTTTCCAATGTCCTCCAATTTCACCTATTGATCAAGTTTGAGCTTGTTGGTCCCCAACAAAGTTGGGTCCTAAGATGTTAGTCACAATAGGTTTGGGTACCCAAATGGTTCTTTTCTCGACACCACTTTGAGCACCCACATATTTGGCAAACACATTGCCAACCCTATCCTTCCTAAGAGAATAAACATCATAAATTAGAATGGGGTTGGATAGGGTACCGTTTGTGCATGAAGAAGCCACGTGACCCTTCTCACGGCATAAGTAGCAACACCGACTCTTCCCTTTCTTCTTGATAGGCTCCTCAACTTGAGGAGCAATAACATGAGTCTTCTTAGGAGGTGGCCTTTGTTCAACTCGTGGTTGAGCATGAGATTGAACAAGAGGCCGCTTCCCTAGTTGCTTCTCATTGAGAGGCTTCTTCTTCATAGGGCAATCTCTAACATGGTGCCCTTCGATCTTGCACTTGAAGCAAGTAATCTTGGCCGGATTCTTGGTTTGTTCTTGGCCCTTCTTCTTGCCGATCTTGGACTTGTTCTTGTTATTGGAGTTGAATCCAAGTCCACTCTTGTCATTGGGGGATTGTTGCACACTCAACATGTTGTCAAGTGTGGACTTCCCTTCATGACGCTTTTCCAAGCCTTTCTTCAAAGAAGTGGCTTGGGCCTTGGGCTCATTTCTTTCCCCTACATGGTTAGTGACAACACAAGCACTAGAGGAAGTAGATGCATCATTGTTAGAGTAACAAGATGTGCCAACATTGTGAGTGGATGAACTACTAGGACTTGCACATGGCAATATAGCAATTCAACTAGAAATTGTGCCATTGTCCACATGAGGCTCACTAGATGTTACCTTGGTAGTGATGGCCTCATGAGCTAGCTTTAGCCGATCATGGGATACTAGAAGATCATCATGAGAGCTAGATAGCTTTTTATGACTTTCTTCCAATTTCCCATAATTGCTAGTTAGCAACTCAAGTTGAGCCCTTAGCTCAACATTCTCCTTTAAAATGGATGCTTCACAAGAAGTAGAGTTAGTAGCACAAGCATCATCATTAATAGCAATAGGAGAACAAGTAGGAAGCTCTTTTATTATTTGAGCTTGGAGTTGATCATGAGACTTAGTGAGATTAGCGAGAGAACCTTCCAAGGACTTGAATTCCTTTTCAAGCTTCTCATTAGCCTCAAGAAGTCTAACATTTTCAACCACAAGCTCACCATTTTTAGTTTTTAATATTTTAGCAAGAGCTTGAGCATGATCATGTTCTTTTCTTAGTTTGGACATCTCTAGATTATTAGTCTCCTCAAGATTAACAAGAGTTTCCTCAAGAGTCGACCTACGACCTTGCTCTTCTTCAAGAGCAATAGAGATGTCCGCAATCTCATTGGCATAATCACGCTCACGAGCTTCCATTTTCTCAATGGTGTCTCCATACTCATCAATAATATTTTTACTTTCATCAATAATAGCCATGATGTTTAAGAAAGTAGAGGAAGCATTATCATTTTTACGAAGAGCATGAAGAACAACATTTTTCATCTTATCTAAGAGAGCATCATTATCAACATCATCATTATCATCATCATCATCATCATCATTGCTTGTAGATTTAGCCATAAGGAAAAAGATAGTTGATTAAGATGAACCATTAGTTGATGCATCACTTAAATTAATATCTTGTTTTATAGAGAGTTGGATTTCCTCTACATTGTTAGGAACACAAGGACTAGAGGAAACACAAGCATTTTGATCATGGCAACAAGATATAGCTAGCATATCATCATGAGATTTATTTATGCAATTTCTACATGATATGCAAGGACTATCAACACAAGCATGTAAAGCATTTATAGTGCTAGAAGTGTTTAAGTCCTTAGATGAAACATTGCAATGAGATAGAGACAAAGGATCATTAATAGTGAACTCACTATAAACATTGCAATGACCATCACTACTCACCATGTCATTAGTTTGTGGCTTACCACATGTAGGTGAAGTAGATGAAGTCGAGAACTCATCACGTCCGGAAGTGGAAGGAGAACAATCACCCTCATCAATCTTGGACTTGCCATATTTATCTTGAAGCTTCGTCCATAGCTCATGAGCATTTCCATAAGGCATGATTGACCCGAGAACTATGTCACTCAAAACATGGACAATTGCATTAGATACTAGAGAATCAAGATAAGAGATTTCCTCATCCTCTAAAGACAACTTTTGGGAGTCCTTTGGAGGAGGAAATCCCATATCTAAAATTCTCTCTATATTTGGACTTATGTCCCTAAAAAGACTAAGCATGCAAAATTTCCAAGTAACATAATTTGTGCCATCGAATATAAAAGTGGGATCATGCACTAATTCCCTAAACGACATCTTTGCTCTCTAGGCGGTGAAGCCTAACAAGGAGAGACCTTGCTCTGATACCAATTGAAAGAACGAGATGTCGCCTAGAGGGGGGGGGGTAGGCGCTTTTAAAACTTTTACACTTAGGGCTTGAATAAATGCGGAATAAAACTAACGTTTAATTTATCAAGCCAAAAACCTAATATACTAGGTTCACCTATGTGCACCAACAACTTATGCTAGGCAAGTAAACAACAAGGATAGCAAGATATAGTACTTCAAGCTCGATGGCTATCACAAGGTAAATGCATAAGTAAAGGAGTTTGGTTATAGGGATAACCGACACAAGTGGATGCGGAGGTTTGTTTCCCGTAGTTCCTTCCCAATGGAAGTACGTCTACGTTGGAGAGGTGTGGAGGCTCCTTGGCCCTCCTACAAGCACGTCCGTGCTCACCCTATTCTCCGTGAGCTCCTCTCGTGGGGAATACCCGATGGGGGATTTGCTCATCCACTATGAGGTCGTCTTGAGGGCGTTGACCAAACCCGTACAATGAGGTCTTCTTTAGGGCGTTGACCAAACCCGTACAAATTGCCCGAGCCTACCTCCACACAATAGGAGGATCCCGTAGCACACACAACCGTCTAGGGTGCACAATGCACCCAAGAGGCACAAGCTCTTGGGAGCCCTATGCACCCAAGAGTAACAAGCTTCTCGTTCAATCTCACGTATCACCGTGGGGAACTCAAACCGATGCACCAAATGCAATGGCAAGAACACACTAAGTGGTCAAGTCCTTCTCTCCGAAATCCAACCAAAGCAACTAATGCTAGGGAGGGATTTGAGAGGAAGAACAAAGGAGAAACCCAAAGCAACTCCAAGATCTAGATCTAAAGGGTTCCCCTCACTTAGAGGAGATATGGCTTGGTGAAGTGGTAGATCTAGATCTCCTCTCTCTTTTCCCTCTAAAAGGAGGCAAGAATCATGGAGGGATGGAGAGGAAGCAAGCTCTCAAAAGGTCAACAATGGAGGAGAGAGAGTGCAAAAGAGTTGGATACCTATTGGGGAAGAAGGCCCCTTAAATAGGTGCCCTGAAAAATCCAACCATTGGGGGGCAGAATCGCGTAGGGGCGGTACTACCGCCAGTGTTGGCGGTACTACCGCTGTCGGCACAGTGGAAACCAGGGTACCACGGGCCGGCCTGCCAGGGCCCACGAGTTTTCTTTGGATGATTTTCGCTAAGGACCAGGCTCCCCAAGCCTGGCGAGCCTCGCGAGGATTTTCCCTCGCGAGGGATCTGTTCTCTTCGCCGAGGGTTTTTTCCCTTGGCGAGGGACTGCTACTCAAAAAGGCGTCTCCGACGCCACCCGCAATTCTGCTAAGGACCAAGCCGAGGGGCTCGGCGAGGACCTTTTTGCCTCGCCGAGCTCCTTCCTCGCGAAGCCATCTCTGCCTCCGCGGCAGAGCGCACATGGGCTCTGCGCCATGTGCAGAGTGACGCGCGCGCTTACGCGCGATGACGACGACGCCGCAGTTGCCATTTCCATGTATAAAGCAGTCAACAAAGCGGAGCCAAGCAAAGCGGACAACGAGTATTGCCTCTTTGGTGATAATGGGACAATCTCCGACATTTGGCGCGCCAGGTAGGGGGCTGAGGCGCGTCTTCATCCTCGGCACAGCCATGGCTGGCTCTCGTGCTGAGCGTCTCGCTCGCCGGACAGCTAGCGCCACCACCGCTCCCGCAGGCCGCCCGCGCGGCCGCCCGCGTGGGAGCTCTGCTCCAGAGCGCCGCGTCGACCCCGAGCCCCGCGTCGAGCACCCGGAGGACGACGACCACGACCACACTGAGGACGACCTCGGCGAAGAGGAAGCCTCCTCTCTGCACCCGTCGCAGGACCGTGCTGCCTCCTCGCTGGGCCGCCCTGCGCCCAGCCCGGCAACTGCGCTTCTCATGGCGCAGGAGCTACTGCAGTACCGTCCTACGCCGGAGGCCCAGGAGGGCTGGCTCAACCGCCTCTCGGAGCTTGTCGGCGCCGCTCGCGTCGCCGCTCCCGCCCAGTTCCGTTCGCTGGTTCCTTCGGGCCGCGTGGGGGACGTGGCGCAAGGCGCCCCTCCCGCGCCTCCTCTCCATCCTGCACCTGCTCCAGCGGGGGCTCCTCCTCGCGACAACCGCGCTGCATCGCACGCGTCGTCGCCGCACGACTGCCAAATTGTGCAGCGAGCCCCTGAGGACGCACGCGTGAGCATCGAGCGCGGGCAGGAATGCCGCAACCGCGCCGTCCAGGACGTCGCCGCCGCCGGGCGCCACCTCCACGCCACCCTCGCCAACGGCACGGTCACATACGGCATGACGGCCGCGTTCACTCGCACCCTCCGTCGCGTCGTTTGGCCCGTCAAGTTCAGGCCGGACCTGCCTCCGCGCTACGACGGCAAGAATAACCCCCTGGAGTTCCTGCAGCTCTACACTCTGGCCATCCAGGCCGCCGGGGGCGACGACAAGGTCATGGCGAACTGGTTCCCCATGGCCCTCAAGGACTCCGCGTCCTCATGGCTCACCAACCTCCCCGCCGAGTCCATCAACTCTTGGGAGGAGCTCTGCCGGTGCTTCGTCGCCAACTTCAAGGGCACGTACGAGCGCGGCCTCACCTACAACGACCTCCGCGCCGTGCGCCAGAAGCCCGGCGAGACCCTCCGCAAGTACATCCAGCGCTTCAGCCAGGTGCGGAACAAGATCCCCAACGCCACCGACGCGCAGGTCATTTCAGCCTTTCAGGCTGGAGTGACAGACGTGCGGATGCTCGAGAAGCTTGGCATCCACGACAACATCGCCACCGTCGTCAAGCTCTTCGACTTGGCGGACAAGTGCGCCAAGGCTGAAGAGGGCCGCTTGTTCATCAAGAACGAGCCAGGGGACCCCGCCGAGGGGTCCAAAAAGAAGAAATCCTCGGAGAAGCGCAAGACTACTGCGGTCCTCGTGGCCGAACCCGACGCCAAGCAGCCTCGCCAAGCTGCCGCTCCAGCCGCGGGACCTGAGAAGAAGGATGATCGTCCCTTCTGCATCTACCACAACAGGCATTCTCATGCCACCGAGGACTGCTTCGACATCAAGAGGCTTCGCGAGGCTCGCGAGGCTCGCGAAGCAAACGGAGGCCACGGAGGCCGCGGCGAAGGCCGCGGAGGCCGCAGGGGGCGACGCTACAACGACAACTACCAGCAGAACCCCCAGGCCAATGCCGCCCAGCCCGCGAACGACAACCTGCCTGCCGAGGCTGATGAGGGCTACCAGGTGCCTCGCGGGGCCGCTTGCATCCTTGGCGGGGCTCAGGCCCCTCGCTCCAACCGCCACTTCAAGCAATTCGCTCGCGAGCTCGCAGCAGCCCTTCCCGGGGTCGAGGCCTCTAGGCCTCTCAAGTGGTCTGAGCACCCCATCACCTTTGACTCCACCGACCACCCCAAGTCCACCTCAACCGTTGGCACCATCCCGTTGGTCTGCACTCCCACCATCAACAACATCGCCGTCTCTAAGACGCTCATTGATGGGGGTGCTGGCCTCAACGTCATCTCCGTCGAGACATTCGAGAAGTTGCAGGTTCCCTACGAGCGGCTCATGCCCACCAGGCCCTTCTCGGGGGTGACGGAGGGCCTCACGACGCCTCTGGGGCAGGTGAGGCTTGCGGTCACTTTCGGCACCCAGACCAACTACCGCATCGAGCTGATCGACTTCGACGTCGCGCACATCGGCCTGCCCTACAACGCCATCCTCGGCTACCCCGCCCTCGCCAAGTTCATGGCGGTCACCCACCACGCCTACAACCTCGTCAAGCTCCCTGGCTCCAGTGGCACCATCGTCATCCGCGGCGTGGTCTCTGACGCCGTGTACGCTGCGCAAGTGGCTTACAAGGCTGCTGCGGTGGCGTCCCCCGCCGACGAGGACGAAGAACCCCTCCCGAGGCCCCCCGCGAAGAAGAAGCAGCTGTTCTCTCAGGAGAAGGCCGTGACAAAGCAAGTGTCTCTGGAGGCAAACGGCTCAGGGGCTAGCGTCACCATCGACGCCAACCTGCCTCCCAAGTAGGGAAGCGCGCTCCCAGAGAAGCAAAACTTCATCACCAAAAAAGGAAAAACTTCTGGCCACGCCAGTGTAATGAACATCTATCTCAGGTCATTCTGAACCTTTGCGCATCGCGCCAACATATTTTGCGGCTTCGGTAAGCTTTTGTTGCCATTTATTCTTGCTCGTATGATCCCTCCTGTGTATCTCGTGAGCGGGGGCTAGCATGGTGCCATGCCACGGGAGCATCCCGGCAGCGCCTCAAACCCAAGGGATCCGAGCTCTGAACTTGCGGGTCAGCTCTCATGCATGTCAACTCCCAAGGAGCTCTGAACTCATGGGTCAGCTCCCGCGCACGTCAACTCACCAAGGATCACCAAAACCTTGGTGCTTGTTCTCCTCGTGAGACACACATGAAGGAACCTACGAGCACAAGTTACCTAGCTATCTATCGCTTGTGGGTATGCCTATCTGTCCAAGTGCAGGAAACAAGCATCAGGCACCCTCTCCAAGGCAACAACGCCTCGCCAGGGAACCAACACCCTCTCCAAGGCGGAAACACCTCGGCAAGCTAAGTCTAAACACTCGTTCGAATCTCCTCTCGCTGGTTTTTGCCCCTCGAGTCTCTTTTCTCTCTCCTATGCCTTATGGGCTGCTTGCACGTCGAGGGGGGCCCCAAGCATCGCGCTTCGAGGAGCTCTTACTTCTTGAGGCCTCACGCACCCCCCGGACTTGTGGAGCACTGACTCGCACATACCGAAGCGGCGGTGGTGTAGCGCTAAGAGAGGGTCCTAAGACGTAGAGCGAAAAAGACATGAAGGGGAAAGACAAAAGCCTCCCGAGGGACATTCACAAGCACACTCCCATATAACTTAACAAGTTTTTACAAAAGTTTACAACCAAAATGAATGCTAAGCTAGTCTGTGCCTCTGCACGTCCGGATGCAGGAGTTCAAGCCGTTGCGCCTCCTGAGGTGCCTGCCTTGTCCGCGGCGGCTTCCGACTCCTCCAGAGCTTCCTCCTCGTCGTCGCCTTCGATCACGACTTGGTCGAACTTCTTGGCGAACGCGACGGCGGCCTGCGTGGCGGTCTCCCGCGCCCTGTTGCTGATGGGCCTCGGCGGTGCCATCACATCCTCAAGGTCAAGTGAGGGCTGGAGCCTCACGAGGTTGCTGAAGATGTTGGTGACGGCGACGACAAGGAGCTCGCGGCTCTCCTCCACGACGCGCTTGTCAAAACCCGCCGCGACCCCTTCAAGCTTCCCGAGAAATTGCTCGAAGAAGTACGAGTATGTGGTTTCATCGTCGGTCGCTGCGGAGGAGGGGACGTCGATCCTCAGGTCGTCCCCAACCGCGTGCGCGCGGCTCACCAAGCTTTGAAGAATGCTCTGGCGTTGGCGCGTCATGGACCGGTCGACCTGGCGCTGGTCCCGTGCCTACTCCGCCAGAGCCGCGGCCGGCCCCACCTGCCGCCGGAGCTCGTCCAGGTCTCTCTCCAGGGCGATGGCGTTCCCCTCCGCGCGAATCTGGGCCTCCCGGGAGACCTCGAGGCAAGAGGTCAACCGCTTCTCCACCTGCTCAAGCTCCTGGATGCGCTTTTTGAACTCCTTGCGCTTGGTCGTGAAGCGGTCCTCCTGCTTCGTGGCCTTCTCGTCATATTCTTTGGCGAGGCCCTCGCGGACGAGCTTGACTTTGAGGTCAACCTCCTCTTGGAGCCTCTTCCGCTCCGCCGCGAGGTTGGCTTCGTCTGTAGCCACCCGGCCCTCGCGCTCCTCCAGCTGCCCCTCGCGGGTGGCCTGGTCCTTCTCGAGCAGCTGGACCTGCTCCTCGTGCCTGTGCAGCTCCTTCTCGCAGAGGGAGAGCTCCTCCTCATGCCGCTGCAGCTCTGCCTCGCGAGACGCCAGCTGCCCCTCGCGGGCGTCTAGCAGCTTGCGGAGCTCCTTCAGGCTGGCTCTGGCGGCCTCGGAGTCAGCAGCAAACTTCTGCTCCGCGGCCGCTAGCTCGTCATGCTTGGAGGCGGTCTCCACCTCGAGCGCCTCCCTCGCGGCGTCGAGCTCTTCCATCACCTCCTGCGCCTCCCGCTTGACGCTGTCGCGGGTCTCTTTGGCGAAGCGGAGGGCCTCTTGGTGCTCCGCCTGGGCCGCCGCGTCCCACCGGCGGCACACCTCCACCCTCTCGTGGAGAAGGGCCCAGGCCTCGCTGAACCCTGCCTTTTCCTCTGCCAGGGCGTTTTCTTCTGTGGCGAGCTGCTCCTCCAGCCCGTCGAGTGCCCGCCGCGCCTGGTTGAGAATAACCTGGCGACGAATTGCTTGGCGCTGCGACCCGTGCAGCGCCAAGGCTCCCGCACTGCTGCTGGGGGCGGAGTCCTCGATCCTCCGCGCGGCGCCCGGGGCCTCCTGCCTCGGGCCCACGACCGCCTCTGGTGCGGTCCGGGGGCATGTGGAGGCGCCTTCCTCGGCGCTCGCTTCGGTCGCCCTCTGGGGGCTGGGCGCCCTCTCGCGCTCAGCTTCGGCGCCGGTGGGCTCCGGCGGCGCCTCCGCCTCCTGCTCCTCGGGGGCGCCTCCGGTCGCCTCTGTGATGGCCGCGTCCGCCGCGGCCTCGGGCGCGTTAGCCCTTCTCGAGGGAGCCTCCTCCTCTGGAGGCGGCTCCACGACGGTGTCTTCATTCACCCTCTCCTCCTCCGTCTCCTGCTGGACGGGAGGAGTCGCCGCCCGGGTTGGCGACGGCGCGGCCTCTACAGTCACCTCCTCCACGCGGTGCTCCGCCGCGGGAGGAGTCACCGCCCTAATCGGTGATGGTGTGGCCTCCAACACCACCGCCGCCTCCGCGCGGTGCTCGACCGCGGGAGGGACAGCTGCCTGCTGCGGCACGACAGCCTCCGGCGTCTCCGCGACGACGCTGGCGGTCTCTCCAAGCTTGTGGAGTCGCCGCCTCTTTGGCTCCGCAGGCTGCCTGAAAGGAAGACAAGTTGAAGACTCTTTAAGAGGGGTTTACTCAGAAGCAAAATGTTAAGAGAGAAAAGAAAAGATCAAAGGCTTACTCGTCAGCCATCACCCACACCCTCTTCTTCGCCTTGGGCGGCTGGGTGTTGCTTGCTCCGGCCTCCTCCCGAGCCGCTCCTGTCTCCGAGCGAGGAGGGGGTCTCGCGGTTGCGGCCCTCCTGTCGTGGACGGCCTTGGAGCGGGGTTCGCAGCGCCCTCCCCCGCCGCCGCTCGGCCCCTCCTCTTCGACGCGTCGGGAGCGGGCGACGTGGAAGGCACCCTCCTCATCGCTGGAGGAGAGCACCTGGAGGTCCACCCCGGCAGGAATGCTCCTTGAGGAGCCGGCGTCTTCACCAGCGGGGCCGGCGTCCCTCGAGGCCTCATCTTCGCCGAGGGGGTCCTCGCTTCTTGAGGCCTCTTCCTCGGCGGACTCTTCGGTCTCCTCAGGCTCCGGAGGCTCGTCCATGTACTCCGGCTCCGCCGCCCACGGGTTAGGGCGAGGCCCGCGGTGCCCCGCGGGCACAATTCCCCACTCGTCGAACGTGGGCATGCGCGCGCGCTGCTCCACGATGCTCTCCTCGGCGAAGCAGATGAGCGGTTTGGCGTCCTCCTTTTTGGCGGACGGGATCTCTGACGTCGTGAAGAGGACGCCCATGATCTGGCGTAGTACCTCAGGCGCGAAGCCATCCCGGCTCAGGCGCATTGCGTCCTCCCTGCCGTCGTACCGCCACACCGGCTCAGCGTGCATCTGCAGAGGAGCGATCCGGCGCCTCGTGAAATCTTTCGCCACCATCTGGCCGGTGACCCCTGCCTCGCGGATGCGTCGGATGCACTCGTACACCGCGTCAAGCCTCGGGCCCTGGAAGTCCGCGCTCGCCCAGCGCGCCCACTTCCTCGGGGGCCCCTCAGGCACCTCCAGAAGAGGGTGTGTGGCCTTGGCATCGACGAAGAGCCACTTCTCGCGGAACTTATCCACCTTCTTCGTCACCTTGGTGATGGCGTCTTCACCGCACCAGGCGATGGGGATGTAGTTCTCACTCCTGGCGTCGGCGATGCGGAAGGAGACGCACCCGAGCCGCTCGTTCTGGGCGGAGCTCCGGAGAGAATAGAAGCTGCGGAAGAGCGCCACCGAGGGGCGGATGCCGATGTAGGCCTCGCAGAAGTGGGCAAAGATGGCGAGGATGAGAATGGAGTTGGGATGAAGATGGAGCAGTTGGATCTGGTACACCTCCAAGATCGCCAGGAGGAAGTCAGAGAACGGTGGCACCAGGCCGGCGTAAAGAGTGTGGAGTAAGATGGGGTAGAACGTCTCGGTGAGCCTGCCGCCAGCCGGCCTCATTTCGGTGGCGCCGTGCTCATTGGTTCTCACCGCCGCCAGGTGGCGCACCGTCGCTATCGTCGCCGCGGTGACACGCGTCTGTGGCAGTGCTCCCTCGAGAGCAGCGGCGCGCGCCATCACCGCAGACGTGCCCGCTTGCGCCGTGGCCTTGCCTTTCTGGCCGTCGATTGCCCTCTTGGGAGCCATGGTCGCCGGAGAAGAAGATGAAGACTCTGGAGTTGGAGCGCTCTGGAGAGATTTGAGGCGTGGGGAGAAGCGTGCGGAGGAGTTATGGGAGCAGTAACGGGCGCAGTCTGCGCTCCAGGCTTTATTGACTGGCTCCTGAGTCGTGGCGGGCCCCGCCACGTCGCCCGTTGGAGCCGAGGAGGTCGTGGCCGCGGGTGCAACCGCTGCGCGCCACGTGTCGCGGCCCTGTCAGGCATCTTTGGCCCCTCGACGCTTCGCCTTCATCCATGGGCCTCGGCGTGCCCGTCGCGGGCCCGGGGGCTACTGTCGGCACAGTGGAAACCAGGGTACCACGGGCCGGCCTGCCAGGGCCCACGAGTTTTCTTTGGATGATTTTCGCTAAGGACCAGGCTCCCCAAGCCTGGCGAGCCTCGCGAGGATTTTCCCTCGCGAGGGATCTGTTCTCTTCGCCGAGGGTTTTTTCCCTTGGCGAGGGACCGCTACTCGACAAGGCGTCTCCGACGCCACCCGCAATTCTGCTAAGGACCAAGCCGAAGGGCTCGGCGAGGACCTTTTTGCCTCGCCGAGCTCCTTCCTCGCGAAGCCATCTCTGCCTCCGCGGCAGAGCGCACATGGGCTCTGCGCCATGTGCAGAGTGACGCGCGCGCCTACGCGCGATGACGACGACGCCGCAGTTGCCATTTCCATGTATAAAGCAGTCAACAAAGTGGAGCCAAGCAAAGCGGACAACGAGTATTGCCTCTTTGGTGATAAGGGGACAATCTCCGACAACCGCCAGTGTTGGCGGTACTGCTGCCCCCATGCATTTCAGCCAGCCAACGGCTAGCAAAAGATCCCGCACTGGCGGTACTGCCGCCAGAGGCGGCGGTACTACCGCAGGCGCGCAACAGAAGGCAACTTTGGCGGCACTAGTGGCGGTACCACTGGCAGTACCGCGAGCTCCAGGAGAGCACGGGAACCGCATCAGCGGTACTGCCGCCAGAGGCGACGGTACTGCCGCTGGTGCGCAACCTTCTATGGCGGCACCAGTGGCGGTACTACTGCCGTAGTGCAACGCCGAGAGATCAAAGGAAAACACAGGTGATGGCGGTACTACCGCCGGCGACGGTGGTACTACCGCCCCGAACTTCCGATCCACTTCCACTAAAAAACAGTAGCATCCAGTACCCAAACAGCTGGTCTGCGGAAGTAGGCCGGAACTAGGCCCGGTACTACCATCCATGGGCTGGTCGGTACTACCGGCTAGGATAGCGGTACTACCGGACATGAGCAAGGAGAGACCAGTACCCAAAAAAGAAGTCCGGAAGTAGCCTCGGTACAAGGCTCGGTACTACCGACCAAGGTCGGTACTACCGGCCAGTACGTCGGTACTACCGGCTCCAGGAAAACAGCAGATCCTGAAACTGAATAACTTTTGCAAGGAAACTCCAATCGAGGTGAATCCAATTTTGTTGGAAAGAGGACGACAAGAGCTACCCTACAAAAAGTAGAAATATTGAAACCAAGCAAGGGAGATTTTTCTAATAAATGGAAGAGCGAAACCTTCCGCCCGGATGGACCGGCAAAATCTCCAAAACCGAAAACGCAAAAGAAGATGCATACGAAATCCGTTTTCGGTGAACTTGGCCTTGTCATGACAAGCACGACAAGTACCAAGACCACACCACGATAAGAGCCAAATAAGAACCAATAAAGATGATGCCGAGGATGCAAAGGTTTGAGCTCTCTACGATGATACGATCACGATACTCGCTCGAGAGCCCCTCTTGATAGTACGGCTATCTATCCTATAACCCGGTCTCTCAACTAACATCATGAGACCGGTAAAATAGAAACCCTATCAAGATCATACCTTGAGCTAGATGATGATGATCTTTGTCTTTTTAAGATGGACCACCTTTCTTGATTGCGCTCCGCTCGGTGAAGACTCGCAATGTGCTCCCCCATACACCAAGATGGGAGAGGCACTCTTAGACATATCTTCACTTGGCCTTTATCTTCTTGATGATGATCACCACATGACGCCATCCTCCATGGGCTACATAGAATATCCCTTTTGTTGCATGCTCATGGAGAAATGCCTAACCACACATAGAGATACAAGCACATAGATCATGGGTTAGTTCACAAGGCTATATTGACAATTGTTTACCATACCATGGGATCATATGATCCCTCATGGTACATCCCTAGCCTTGTGTGTTGATCAACTTGCACTTAGCCTTGATCAACATAAACTCATCTTCTTTTAGCCTTGACTCCAACATATGGAGTTCAAGCATTGCTATGGACCAAACCTATAAGTATAGCTCAAAGCACACATTAGTCCTTAAGGATTGTCATAAATTATCAAAACCACACATGGGGACAACAATGCTCTTTCAGCTGTATAAGCTAACGATGTGTCGTTTCATTATTTAGCCCATGTCTCTGATTTGGTTTCAACCCGCACGGGGTGGTGCGGTGTGGAGGCAAAGCATGCTGCAGGCTGGTGTAGGTTGGGTGCTAGAAAATAAACTTTTTTATTTTTGCGAAAAAAGGAAAATAGAACTCAAACGAGAATGTCCTGCGTGCACGCAAATCCAGGGGCATTTCAGTCCAGTTTATTTCGAAACAGCGTGCAACGCATCACGCAAGCAACCGAGACGGCGAGACGGCGGAACATATTCCGCTGCCGTTCCGTTCCGCTCCATTCCTAAATCCCGCAGAGCGAAGGCAAAGCGAGCACACAAATCCACCTCCACCCCACCTGCTCTGCTCCTCCCAGGCCTTCGTCTGCCACCCACGCAACGCAAGCCCAAAACCCGAAACCCTAGCGAGGATCCGAAGGAGGAGGCGCCAGCGGCGGCGACTGGAGGGGAGATGGTGTTCTTCGCGCTGCTCGTGGGGGCGGAGCTCGACGGCCTCACCAACCTGCAGCCCAGCGGCGGCTGCGACGACCGCAGCTTCCCTTACTACTTCAAGGTTCGGTTTCTGATTCCGCGCTATCGCTCCCTTTCCCCTCCATCTCTCCGATTCGGATGATTCTGATGGGGGCTTGTGCATCTGCATCGGACCGATCGCAGCTGCGGTGCGAGAACTGCGGGGAAACGAGCGCCAAGACCACCTGCATCTCCCTCGACGAGGTCGTCGAATTGTCCAGCGGCAAAGGCACCGCCAACCTCGTCCAGAAGGTACCACCTGGTGTCATGGCATCGCACGCCTCCTCTTGACTCATACGTGGATTTAGCTTTCTGTCTAGAAGTGCGTGTTTGTGCGTTGATAGGATCGTTCGGCTTGTTCCTGTACTTTGTGTACTCTTCGCAGAAAAATAGGGGTTGAGATTTCCGTGTGGGATTTGGTATTGTGTTTCTCTGGACACGATTTGGTACTGTTTCGTCCGCTTACACCTTTTTTTGTCAGGTGTGATGAAGGACCTGCTTTTTTTTTCTTGTTAAATAATGGGGGGTTAGATTGTGTGGTGGAGGGTCATATTTGTGTTTGAAGTTAAAAACAGAGTCGTGTTATCTTCTGTGATTCGTTTGCTTGGTAAGGAATCTCGTTACCTTGCGTAGTTGGTTAAGCTCTTCTAAATCTATATATGCTACTGGGTGGTGGTAATTGTGGTTTTCATGTGAATTTGTAAATGCAAAACCAGACAATTTTTGTTTCAGCAATAAATTTTCTTGGGCGCACTTCATTCTTTGTTGTTTTTGTTTGTGTATGATACACATATTCTGTATTCATGTTCATTTGAAAGTAGTTTAAAAAAACTTATGAGATCATCAATGCTGCGTCTAGCATGTAGATAGTTTGACTGCGTTTTAACAAAAGGATACCCGTCATTTTGATGAAACAATTCCAAGGTGAATTGATGTCATGAAGCGATCATATTGGCTTATTTTAGAAGGACTGTTTACATTGTTTAAGCTAGGAGGAACTATGACTCTGTCTTGTAGCTCTTGCTTGTAGTCTATAATGTTGCGTATGTTGTCTGGGATTTTGTTATTGCTGGAACTAGTTCTGCTACTCCCCGTGTTTCAGTAATGAGTACTGAACATTGGGTGATCTCGTTTAGTTTTTTGTTTTCTTAATGGAAGTTGAGTTTTCAAGCTGGAAGATCTTTATCTAAACAGCACAAACACAATATATTTGCTTATTAGACAGTATGAGCCAGCACACAATTCTCTCGTGGCTAGTTTTTCTAAATGAGTCTGGGTTAGATAGATTTACTTGATTTCTGGGTATTAACATATGTTCTTGTTTTTGTTTGTTTAGTATGGAACTTCACTAAACCAGTTATTTAGTGGATAGACTTAGGTCTCTCCTGTTTGGCTAGAATATTTTGAGGTATAAATCGGTAATCATTGGAAGATTGATGATTTTCTCGAATGTACTTTAATGTATGGGAACTGAGATCTTTACGTTCTTTAGAATGGTTTTTTAGCATTCTTTTATATACTGTACACCTAGGAGATTCTGGTGGAATCCTGTATGCCCATAGAGTGCAAGATAACTTTGCCGCTGCCTGCTGCTCATGACGAGATGAGTGCCTCAGTTAATGTTTGTTGCCACTATGGTTTCTTTTTCACATCTGAGTTGTTGCTTTATACATTACATGCTGTTAGTTTTGTGCTTAACTTGATATCCATTCTGAAAAATTATCAAAATGCGTCATAATAAATGCATAAATAATTTCTGTTATGTTTATGCCCCTGATATTTCATTTATTGCTGCTATGTTTTCTTATGTACATATTGTGTTGTGCATTTATGCTCATGAAAGATAGGTCATGTTTGTACTGGGTAGGAGGCAGTTCTCATGTTTGGCCACAAAAATAATACTTACAAGCATAGTCCTCTATTAATTCATCTTCTTTGAGTGATAGCTCTTCCCATGTGAAAGTAGATCAACAATATTGCCTAGATTCCCCTTCCAATGTTAATTATTTTCCCTGTGCATTCAGCTTTTCTGAAAGTGAGTTATTTTAATAATTCTGCTGCAGCTGCATGTAATATGCTAGCTGTTTTAAATGGACTATTTTTGTATGTCCATGGCCAAAGGACAATGAGATTCGCCCTGCTGCAGTTGCATGTAATATGCTAGCTGTTTTAAAGGGACTATTTTTGTATGTCCATGGCCAATTAAAGGACTTCATATTGTTATTGTTTGATGATCAAACACAGACTGGTAGGTAGAACACTCTTTTGATGGTATCGTTACACCTGCACCTTGCTAGGGCAGTACTTGTCTTGCACTTATCACTATAAGTATTGCAAAATATCATTACTCTGTTGTTGTTTCCTTGGAAACTTAAGCATTTCTTATTTTGGACTTTGAAGGGCTTCATAGGATCAATAATTCTCCATTTCAAAACAGTACTTTTGGTTCAAACCATTTCATGATTTGTCTAATTGAAAACTATTTATTTTAATACCTGATGGAAGATTATATTGCTGAATGACTTTGCAAAGGCTCATTGCCAGTCTTTTCCCTTGATCTTTCTAGGGTAGGCATACACGAGTAACAAACTTGTTTCAGTAGATACTTTATCATATGGCTAGATGTCTTATCGATACCATGCTTTGGTTTTCTTTCAGTGCAAATTTTGTGCAAGAGAGGGATCAATTGTGATGATTCCTGGGCAGGGAACACCACTGACTTCTGAGCTGAGCCAGAAAGGAGAGAAGGCTTGTCTGATGGTCTTTGAGTGCAGAGGCTGTGAACCTATTGAGTTTGCTTTTGGTAATGGCTGGAAGGCTGAATCTGTAAGTATTTATTGATCTTCCACCATATCCACATGTATTAGTAACCTTTATAGTTATACTGTTGTTTTCAGTGTTTTTTGGCGCTGGACTTTTGTTTACAGACAACAAATATACTGAATTAATGTACTAGGTTTCTCGTAACTATTAATTAATCTTGTCCAGACAATTCATATGCTAGAATTACGCTCTGTATGTTGCGTTTTCTGTGATGCGAGCTTGACTAGTTGGTCTCACTGTTCTGTACTTGTTGCTGAATTTAAGTTGCTTGTTGCTTCTACATATTTTGTTTGTTTTTTGCATCTGCTTCTTATGAACTAGTATCATATTTTTTTCTGAATTAAAAAGAACTGGTAATATGTACCCCCTACGTTCCTAAAAGTAAGGCATGTAAGTTTTTTCAAAAGTCAAACAGTGCAAAGTTTGACCAAGTTTTAAGAAAAAACCATTAACATCTACAATACCAAATCAGCACCTTTAGATACGTCATGAAATATAATTTCATATGATGTCCATATAGTTTTATATTGTAAAAGCATAGTCGAACTTTACATTGTTTGACTTTTGAAAAAATTATAGGCCTTACTTTCATGAACGGAGGGAGTAGTACATTAGAGTGATAGCTCTGCTTGTATTACATCTGAAAGCACATATATTCCTTGTAGTTTATTCATTGCCAGTCTTTTTCGACAAATGGAAAACAATTCACCCTTGTTTTTTTCCATTAGCAAATCCACAATGTCTCTATGTTCTTCTGGAGCCATTTCAAAATGTGTTTCTTCATACCTCGTAGTATATAAGAAATGGTAATTACATTCTTCAGTGCTCTAACCCGCGTGAAAGGCACAACTTCTGATCAAACTCAGAGCTTGATAGCATTGCTTGTGTACTGCGGATATGTGAATTTTAGTTTACAAGGAGCACAGAAGCATTGGTTGATAGCTATATTTGACAATATATATGTGCCTCATCCCTGCAGCGTGCTTGTTGTGGTTTATTGGTGTTCTAACAATTGCCATCTTCTTTAAGGTACATGGGACAGAATTTGACATTGATCTTTCTGAAGGAGAGTTTGATGAGTATGACGACAAGGGAGGGTGCCCTGTCTCTCTATCCAAGCTGGAGTCAACATTCAAAGTGGTAAAGAAACATCCATTTCCTAAATTAACAGACATGGTGGAATTCTCAGTTAAGACCATACTGGAAAGTGTAACAATCATTTCTTGACACATTTGTACATGCTGAATTCACAGGTGAAGAAACAGGGATTGCATGGGAAGACCAGATATGTCTAGATTCAGTATCTCTTGGGCTCTTCATACATTGGAGTCAGAGATGTATAAAGCGCAAAAACGAAACTTGCTCTTGATCTCGTAGTTGAACTAAGTTCGTGCCCGTACCTAACATCGTTCTGTCGATTCCGTGGGTTTCCTGTGAATTTGGTTAAGCTTGCACCTGTTAGGAACCATCGAATATTCTGCCTATCAGTGGTATTAAAACATGGATCTCCTACGGCTCTACCATATCGATTATAAAACATGTGGCTGAAGTTATCGTCTTTCCTTTTTCCATATATATTGGATGCTATTGTTCCCATTGATCTAAACGCTGGGAGGATATGAACATGTGCACTGTTCAAATTTTCTCACTCACTCTAAAGCACGCACACACTTGCACTGTAATTTCTGATTTCATTGCAATATGTAGATTTTCGTGTAGTGATCGGTTTTCCAGTTTGTGGATTCAACTTCCAAAAATTGACGCCTTTGCTTGCAGCTTCGTTGAGTTCCAGACATTTTGCATCCACCTGTTTTTTTTGAACCGTGGCATTTTTTTAGGGAAAAAATAGAATTTATTATGAAACTGAAGGACAATCAAGGTCCATCGCGTTGGCGATCTCCGGCGGGGTATCATGCAGTCCGACCCTGTACTCTACCCAACTGGATTTTTTTTTAATTTTTTTTATAGAAATTCAAAAAAAATACGTGGAAAAAGTTTTTTCAAAAATATTACCCTGTCAACTTCGTCTAAGTTGATTAGTACATATCTCATTTAGAAAAGGTGTTATGGGCCACGTTGTCAATCTCATTTAGAAACCTTTCTAGCTCGACCAAGCGGAAAGGTACTAATCGTGTTCATTTTACTATGAGACGTGAAAAGATTTTATCTTGGGCCAAGACGAAATGTACCTTTCTTTCTAGCCCAGAACGAAATGTGCCATTTCAGAGTTAGCAGTATTTTGAAAAACGAAATATTTTAGTTTTAATTAACATGCCCAATTTATTTTTGGATAACCTGAACGTCCGAGCTGATTTTTTTCTAGATAACCCAAATGCTCGAACAGATGTTAGACCACCTTGGATCCCTTTTGAAATAACGATATTACAGTGCCAAACTTAGTGCACTATCATCCACGTTGATTGGGATTGTGCCGAACTAGATAAAATACAATCCAATCTCTTGTATTCAACAGAGGTATGTATATATAAGTTTTATAAATTTTTAATGAGTGATACAGATAATTCAAGTCATTGATATAATTAAGCCTTTCGAATAGGCCCAGGCAGAAAGGTCTTTCCGTGTTGAGCTAGGCTGAAAGGTCCTTTCGTCACCGACAACTCATCCAGCCAACAGCTTATAGCACCTTTTGGGTTGGCTCTTTCTACTTGACTCAGATGGAAAGGTAACAATCGACTTAGACGAAGTGGACAGCATAATGTTTTTTTAAAAAACTTTTTCCAAATATTATTTTTCGAATTTTTATTAAAGAAATAATATTTAAAAAAAAAATCACCCAACTGAGCGTTCGTGGTTTGCACTATTTGCATCACGGCTAGTTTTTAGTACTCTTTCCCTAATCCTCTGACGGACATCCTTAACTCTCACCGCATACAAGTTCGGGGACTCCACATCTCTGAGCCTGAATGCCTGATTGCTTCCGCACAGTCTGATTCTAGGACGATGGAGGGCTTCCGTCGTCCAGTGCCCTTGTGGTCGCGGAGGATCATGCCCGCTCCAGTTATGTCATTAGGTGTGAAAGCTCCATCAACATTTACCTTGGTTGTCTCCTCCTCCGGCGGCTTCTGTCGTCGAAATCCCTGCACAGAGGAGACAACATGCTCCACCCTTCGCCACATCAACAACCTGGTTCTGCTTGATCAACATGAGCATACAAGTAGCGATGGTTTCCATGCCCGGACATCGCCATATGAGCTTCTTCTCAGGGCTCTCGTCCGTTCGTAGTCTGTTGTCCATTCTCACGCATGTGCTCTTCCAGCTATGTCAAATTTCTGACCAAAACTGAGATTTGAAAAGTATGTTTTTTGGTCAGAAATTTGTCTTTTTTTGCACAGAGCAGAAAAATTGTTATTTTCTGTCGAAATTTTTCACGAGTGTTCGTTACTTGCGTATATTTGTGTCCAATTTTTCCAGATTTTTTGAAAGCATTTTCATATTTTTAAAAATTCAAAAGCATACCGGGTGCAGGTGCACCCGGGTGCCAAAGTAAATTTCCAGTTTAGTAGTTGGAACAAAAGCCTTGTGTTTCTACAGCATCCTCCGACCTCACTAGGATCTACTTGTATTGGTTGTAATAACATCTTATATTAGGGGACGGAGGGAGTACACATTAGATGTCAATGCTGAAACCAAGCAACTTCCACGCAAACCTTACATAATTTCAACTCCACAACTCAAGTTTATAACTCAACTTCTAAATTTCAATATTTAACTCTAAATTTCAGTCTCGGGACCACAAACTTCAAATTCAAAATCAAAATCCAAACTGCGCATTCATTGCATCTCGAAATTTCCGTCTCGGGACCCCAAAGTTCCAATTCAAAATCCAAACTGTGCATGCATTGCATTTCCATTGTAAACAAGATATGTTTTATCTACAAAGGTGTATATATTATCTCAACATTTCTTTCATAAACAATACATTCACCATAGCAAACATGGGCAAATGAAAATGGTTCCTCAAAACCAAACAAAAGTTGACATGAAAAGCTTGGAACACACTGGAAAATACAGCTGTCTTCCTCAGTTCTGATCAGCGAAAAAATGCTGTCAGACAGTAAGGAATCACTCAATGCACAAACTTGAAATACAGGACTGCTAGGATCGCCAAGACAAGGAGGGTTATGATAAATCCGATGATCCACTTGTTCCTATCCATCCTCCTCACCATGGCACCCATGATCTTTCTGCTCTTGCCAATGTTATCATCCACGCTGTGCAACTGCAATGCCAATCAGGATCGTAAATAACTAGGTTAGAAAACGGAAGACATGAGAAGCACGAGAAATGACATGCTATACACTAGTAGAAAATGATATGATCAGTGCTGTCCCACCATCTTATTACTTTATTCATTTGACCGTCAAATTTTGTACGTGACAGTTGATACTGAAGAACACGTTATACTAGGACACAAAGCTGAAAATTTGTAATATGACTCAAGTTTTATTATCACGACAGTTGAGTATGATCTTACAAACTTGCGTACTGTATGTGTTTGCTTATTATGGTTCATGCCGCTGCCACAGAAGTTAGAGCATCTCCATCAACCTCCCTATCCACCTCCAGCCCTCCCTGTCCTACTTGTTAACAGAAAGGGAAAAACACCAGTTCCAGCAACCTCCCTTTACCATAGGGAGGAACCGCTCACCATCTGTGGCCCCTCTCCCCTCTCCATCCTCCAACTACCAACCGTCAACGACCAGGGGCAAGGCCCTCCCTCTTGCCACTGCGATCGACAGCGGCAGCATGGAGTCCATTCACGTTAAGCTGCAGCACAGGGATGCTGGGAGAAGATTCTCACAGTGACGGCACCCTCTGTGCGAGCCCAGCAGAGGCGGCGTGCGGGAGCTCATCATGGACTGGAAGGGCAGTGTCTTTCTTGATTGATTGCCAGTCATCTTCCATTTCTGCCGATCTCGGACATTTTTGTTTTGTCTTTTCCTGAGCTATCACGACTAGGATGCACACTCTTCTAAGTAGTTTATGGTTCATCTACTTAACTGCTTGGTCGGTTGATGAACTCCACTGATATTACTAAAGATTCATGTGAAGTCAGTGTAACTAAATTAGCTCTGTAACTAGATTATGTCTGGGTTTTGTTCATTTTGTGCCTTCATCCATTGTCATTGGATTCCCTGGATTGCACAAGAAATGTGAACGTGAACTGAAGTGATCATTCTTCCTAGTTTCTTTAAATATATATTTTTTACCTACTTGAACCAAAGTGATCCAATTCCTGTGAAAAATCAAAATGAAATATGCCAACATATTTCTCAATAATTTAATTACATCAATTTGTGTCTGCCATGGATAGCCACAAGCATGGCAAGGAATCATAATGTCAAGGTTATTTTGAAGGGGACTTTCCTCTTTCCTGGCTATTAATGTTTTTGTCCTTCTATTTGATATCATTACTAATTATCACATCTTACAGAGAACACTGCCTCTGGGACAGAAAGCATCTTTCCTGGTTCTTGTCTGAATATGTATGCCTTCTGTAGTATGGCCTGACGTATAAGCTGTCTTGCATAAACATGTTCCCTCCCTTAACTGTACGTTGTTAGGTAGAAATGAGGCACCCTGCTTAGGCTGCGCCTCCGAAGCGGGTGGGTGAGCTCACGGGCGTGTGCTCTAACCAATCGGACACTGCTCGGTTCTCAGCTCATTTCACTTAAGTTCAATTGAGAACCAATTTAGTCGCTGCATATGATTGTACCATACTGTGTGAGGTGACTTTCCTGATGTAGAATGTATGTAATAGGAAGTATAGCATGCGGCACAGATGGACACGGTTGTAGACCAATATAGGAGATTGTAATATGGAGTCTGCTGGAGCGTGAAGATTGAAGAGACATGGAGGGAATATTCTGGAGAGGATCTCCATATGGAGACATGGCAGTGGGATTTAAGGAGGCTGCTAGAGATGCTGTTAGGTCCGCTAATTCACCATGAAAACATAGGGCTTCTAGAATACAAGGCCAGAAAAGCTATGTTTTGTGAGATAAAAGACTTGCTCATTTTGCTGCAAACAGATAGCACTCGACATCTAGTAGACTAGCATCAAACAAAAACATCAGGACATATTGAAAAACAATGCCAGAATCCAAAGTCAAAATGTTCAGGTTCGCTGCCCATAAAAACATTCAGCTAAACCATTTCCATTCAAACAAGACCTTGGGGGCATATTTGTCACAATTGAGGAAAGTAATGGGTAGGCAAACACAACAATTTAACTTATTTATGCACAAAAGTTATACAGGGGGCGCATCAAGCTAGTTTGACTTTCGCATATTTCTGTAAATTTCTATAAAATATGACCTCATAAATCCCAAGAAATCCAAAAAAAGATAAACCAGCAGAACCCAAGCAATATATCTACTGTAAAGAACCTGTAGATGTTCTACCACTAGTAAATCAATAGTTTACAGATATGAAGGCATATAATTAGGCATACAAACATATTTTCTTAGAACCAGACTATAATGAAAATTTCAGTCCATGTAACATAATAGAACACATTTAAAGTAGAGAGGCAACACATGGTTAAGGATTTAAATATGATTTCCTTTTAGCAACCTGCATAAGCTTTACATTACACTGGACTGTACATATATTTATGATAGACAAATGAATTATACACAGAAACAAACCAATTTGCTTAAGTAGAGAGAATTAGCTACAATGGTACTGACCGTATCATTAGCATGTAAGAGAGATTGGCGCTGCTGATGCAGGTCATGCATGATGGAGACTCCAAGCTCTTCAGTCTCCAGCATAGTTCTATGGCTATCTTTGATCCGACCAGTTGTCTGATTTTGCCTTCTTGTGTCCTGAGCAATCTTGACCTTTGATCAGAAGATACCTACAAGATTCGATATCTAATGCATGATTGGACTTTAATGGGATAGAAAATTACTCATTGACAATGTTGAAAGACAAGCTGTTGCAACTAAGATGTGAAATAATGTAAGACTAAAGACAAAACATGCACATGTGGAAGCTCAATAACCTTGCACTTGATCAAAATACGATACCACAAGGTGATACTGATACGCTACTTGATTGCATTGTATATTCCCAGACTTTTCTGGGAATATCACACAGAATCATACTATAAAATGTGCATATAGTAGCAATTTCAGCACAGCAAAGAAAAAGGAAACGAAAAAATACCATTCACTAGACATCCATAACAGATGGACTGAAAAAAAATGTTTTCGAACGAGATTTGTAAATAAAAAAAAAAATTGACATGGAGATCCTTTAACAGAATGGCAGATATCAGTCTATGTTATGGAACATATATTAGACAAACAAACGTACTAGAAGAACAGCATTGGACATTTTGCACCTAAACATTCAGAATCATATCCTCACCCAATAAAACCTACCACTCCTCGCAAAATGCACAAGGCATCTTGTGACATGCGGGAAAATTACAGGAGCAGAGACTACGTAGTAAGTCCATCATGCCCAATGGTCTAATATTATGGGATTACAGAAAGAGAAACCTACATCATTGTTTTCATCGACACACTTCGTTTAGCTGTAGATTGATTGATAGTGAATTTCTAATTCTCCACGCAAAAAAATAAAGAGTGAATTCTAATTCTGGGCTACGCTTTCGATGAGAATTACGTCAGGTTAGCACTGACCAAACATGTATCAGTGTTTATACCACTCCAAACATATGCTGCCCGTAAAATTGGGTTTCAAAATAGAAACTCCATGCATCACAGTGTAAGCCAAAACTCATTTGACCTCCAAATAAGGAAAGCACTCATGACTTAAGAACAACGAACATACCACCAACGTATCTGCCATTCCAGACTCTAGCAACTCCTCCCTCGCCCCTTGTTGGACATTGCCAGTAGTGATTCTCTTCAACGTTCCCTTCAGGTTGTTGAGATCCGACTTGTACTCCCTGAGTTTCGCCAGTAGCCCAGCCCTCACGCTCGGCTGGAGGTTCCTTGCTTCAAGATCCATCTTCCTTATCTTGAAAAGGGGAACCAAATCCAGACATTCTCAACATGTATAAATACACAAACACTAAACTATCAACACAAAGTAATGTCTTACAATAAATAAATATTTACGTGGTCGGTGCAAAAAATAAGCCTTACTTGATATACCGTGATTTAATCGAATTTCTCGGAAAAAATTGATTGCATTGAGAGGATACAATTTTACTTGGTTACAGATACAGAGAAAAATAGGGTTACCAGTGCCTCGGCGCCATCGATCCCGGACTTGATCTCCGACGCTTTCTGCTTCAGCTTCTCTGCGTGCATAGAAACATCAATCATAAGAATAGCGAGCAGACGATTCGAGTCGAGCAAGATTTTGAATACAAAGATCAGAAGATGATTAATTCTGGGAGAAAGCATACCTCCGAGCAGGGAAGAGGCGGCGGTGCATTTGCGGGAGAGGGAGGCCGAGATCTCGCAGTACTGGCGCTCGTAGCCGTCGAACACCTCGCTCATCGTGGATGATTCTGGTCGCCGGCCCGCTGAAACCGCTCAAAGTCGTACTCGTTCCGATCAGGCTGTAGAAAAGGAACGGGAGAAGGGGAAATGGGGAAGGAGCCGAAGGAGACGGGACGGGTGAGGAGACAGATCTGTTTACGCAAGTCACACCTGAAAGCGTATTCATGAGGACCCATCACAGACGACAATCAGACGCTATTTTCAGTTTTTTTTTTTTTTGAGATGGCTATTTTCAGTTTCTGAATATGTAGGTCTTGTGCAAGCATATGCTTCTAGGGTAGCAGGTGCAGTGTTAACTGTTGACGCACAATAAAAACTAGAAGATACTCCGCGCGTTGCTGCGGGAATAAGTAGCAACCAAATTGTGATGTTTAGATGATAAGCTCGCATGTGTGCAAATAAAACAATTGACATTAATTGAAAATTAAAATTGATTAAAATAGTTGAAAGTTTGAAACACTGGTAATGATGTTCAAGTAGGACTGTGATTTCAGAAGAAGAAAAATCGTCTATAATAATGATGTATACTGGTAAAACTTTTGATAGAAGTCCATTGAATCTGGGAGGACCAGCTTGGTGAGAAAATGATAAAAAACTACCACAATTGGGGCGACGGTGTCAGAGAACTACCGACTTTGCATAATTTGTCTGAAAACTACCGACATTGGAGCTGGTCGTTGACAGATAGCACTGATTGCGGTTTTAACACGTTTTCTGACAACCCTGGCCCACCGTCAGGCCTAGGTGGCAAATGTGAGACAGCAAGCAGTTCACGCCGTTAGGTTTTGGTCCCACTTTGAGGCTCTCTCTTTTTCTCCTTTTCTTTTTTCCTTTTCTTTTTTTTCTTCTCTCCCGTGGGTCTCCCTCTTCTCTTCTCCCTAATCCCCTTTCTCTCTCCTCTCTCTGCCCCGTCGCCGACAGTGCCGTGCGGCTCGGCGAGGGAGCCCGTCGTCGAGGGCTTAGCTGGTGCCCATGCCCTCGTGGCAGCCCCGCCGCCCGATGCCTCCCCGCCTCCGGTAGCAGCCACCGCTGCCGTCGTCGCCTCCCACCTCCTCGTCTTCGGCTCCGACGACCGCCTCCTGCAGTTCCGTCGCGAGCTGCAGCAGCAGCCGAGCGTCAGCGACGACCACCTCGCGGCCAGGCTCAGGGAGTTCGCGCTCGACGTCGAGCACATCAACTGGCCTGGGCCACGCCACCGCCGGCCCTGAGCACCTGCAGCCTTTTGCGGCGGTGGCCTCGGGCGCGCGCTCGCCGCGGATGCGCCCCTCCACGCGGGATGTCGTGATGGCCTGCGCCGACCTGCTGTAGCGCAGGTACCTCGGGCGCTCGCCGCGCCGCCGAGATCCTCCTCTCCGCCGCGTCCCTGCGCGGCGACGCCACCGATCGCCTCGCCGACCACTTTGCGCGCGCGCTCGTGCTCCGTGTCGACGCCAAGGCCGAGCTTCGGGGAGGCCGGGCGGCGAAGAAAACAACCACTATTGCGGCGGCCGGAGTTGGCGGGGACGAGCTCGATTCGGGCGACTCCGTGCGTCCGGGCAAGTGGGACTCGACGGTGAGGTAGAGGAGAGGAAGGCGGAGCACTAGGCGGTCTCATCTTGAGCGGGGGCGGCCGGAGATGACGGCGATTCGCGACAGCGGCCGGAGTTGGCGGGGATGAGCTTGGACGGCGGACGGCGAGCTGCAGGTAGGGGAAGGGAGGAGGCGCACAGGGAGCTGGAGGCGGGGGAGGAGGCATATGACAAGCTGGAGGTGCAGGGAGGGGGAGGCGTACGGCTCGCGCGGCGGGCGCGGGCTGCGGCGGTCGCAGATGATGACGGCGTTGGCGGGCTGGCAGCGGCGGACACGGGTGGCGCGGTCGCAGCCGGCGGTGGCGTGTGGTGGCCTGGCAGCGGCGGACACGGGTGTGCGGCGGCGCGTCGTCGTCGACAGTGGCGTGTGGCGGCCTGTCAACGGCGGACGCGGGCGACGGAGGAGAGAATGCCCGGGATAAGGAGAGAAAAAAAGGGGGAAAAGAAGAAAAGAAAGAAAAACAAGAAAAGAAAAGGATGTCAAAACGGCTAACGGCCGTCACTGGGAAAGCGTCCGCCTAGACCTGACAGTGGGTCCTATCGGTCAGAAAACTGATTAAAATGACTAAAATACGCAATTAGTGCTATCTGTCAACGACCAGCCCCAATATCGGTAGTTTTCAGACAAATTATGCAAAATCAGTTGTTAGCTGACACCGAAGCCCCAATTATGGTAGTTTTTTGTCATTTTCTCCAGCTTGGGCAGTCCCTAGGTGATATACTGTCTGCTATGTGATATTTGTGGCTATTGGTAGATCAAATTGTAGTCTTATAAACTGCGATGTGCCTAGGCTTTGAGAAATCCCTTGGTCCGCCCATGGTGTGCAACCAAACTTGTTAGTGCGACACGTTGCTGCGGTGACTTTTCATGTCAAAAAATAAATTTGCAGCCTTATGAATGCGAAAAGAGAAGAAAAAATAAAGCTGATATCAAAATAGTATTTTACTACCGATCATGTTACACTGGTCTCTTGCTTAAGGATGCTGCGCTTTTACAAATGGCATGCGTATCTGTACATACGCTTGTCAAAATCAAATACTTCAGCAAATATCAGTACAAAGAGGCTTTACTGGCGAATAGAGTGTGAATAAAAGGTCTCTGAAGAAAGCATGGTTTTTAAAAAACCAACACATTGGTATTTTCATAGCGCAAACTCGTGACGCCAGATAGATAGCTCCTTAAGCAAACCAATCAAGGAAACCCGAATTAGTCAAACAAACGGCAGTTTCCGAAAGCAGGAAACCGTCAGAGAAGCAAGTCATACCGTCGAATCTTCTCTTGTGGAACTCGCTGGACCGCGACAGCTCAAGATAAGAAACTAAACCCTGTAACTGCATGGGAAATTAAGAGGCCAGCCACAAACGTGCGTCTTTGCAAACTGCTCGGCACCAAGTGGGAGCAGAAAACAGAGCTGCCCGGCGCCGACGTGCACGTTGGGTTTGTTGGATGGAGGCGAGTCGACATGCAGCATGGTGGCAAAGGAGTGAAAAAATGCAGCATGGTAGTACCTCTGTCCATTAATATAAGACGTTTTAGAAAGCTATTTAGCTTTCTAAAACGTCTTATATTAAAAAACGGAGGGAGTAGCAAAGGAGTGAAGAACAGCGGAACTGAAGACAAAGAGGATGCGATCCATGTAAGTATATGTCGCTTCTTGACTGTTCTAGACTCTACCAAGAGTCTGGACGAATTTGTTGATCCATCTAGCTCTTCGGCTCCGGCTCCTCTTGTTGGGTCGCTGGGCCTATGGAGATATCGACAGAGAGCTGCCATGTTTATATAACGAAGCATAGGAACATGAAGAGACGATTTCAATGCTTGAAGTTGATGGGATCGGAACAGGCCACCTATAGGCTATAGGAGGCGATGAGTCAAAACGCTAAAAGAGGGAAATAGGGAATTGATTTGGAGGAAGGGATAGAAGAAGTAACGGAAGTAGATAGAGGATGACTTAGAGAAGAAGAAGCATCAGTTTTTATAGTCGGCGACTGCAGAAATAAGCACTAGTGTAACATCCCAAGTTTTTTTAAAACTTTGAAAATTTAGAAAGATCAGAAACCTTGTGTTGTTTAAGTTTCAAAACTCAAAATCATGCATGGCATTCATAAGCATCATGTTTTATTGCATATAAAATCTTGCTTTGAACCTTTAAATCAAAATGTTGGTTTAAATATTTTGTTTTGACATAATAGGGTGCTAAGCAACCCTTGTCACTAAATCAATTATTTTATCTTTATTTATTGGCAAACTATGTGCCAAAGTGTTCTATATAGAACAAGCTTTCCAAAAAGTATTTATTCAAAAAAATTCTGAATAGTTTTTATTCTGTTTTGAATGTATTTTGGAAAACACAAAATTGGAAAAGTAACGGTTCAAAAAAAAAGGGGGGGGGGAGGCCGCCCCGCTGAAACAGCCCAGCCGGCCCACCGCGGCCCAACTCCACCCGCGCTGCTACAGCCCGGCAGCAGCCCAACATCCGCCCGACGACCAAATCGAGCGAACGCTCGTGGTCGTCTTCAACCTGGAACCACGTTACTTCACATCCATAGCAGTCAATCTTTCCCCTCCTCTCCCCTCTAATTAAGCGACTGTTTCCTCTCTACTTCAACATGATAGTTACTCCAAATTGGATGGGCGTCCCATTCAGGGAATCTACTTCTTATTTCCATGTCTTAAACACCCATACCGACATGGTGAACCGAATGCCGTCCGTTGGCGTCCCTCTGCCGATCTCCCTTCTCAGACCATACAAAGGGAGGATGAGCGCATCACATTGCGTCCTTTAGCCTCCTCCACCACTTCTCTGAACAAACATTCTCGAGATCGGACCTGTATCTCCCTTGCCACCACCGTCTTTGTTTAGATCTTGGCGAGTTCATCGGACCGGTACGTCGCGTACGGTGAACGTTTCTTCGATTCCTCTTACTAGTGTGCTCTCCTAATTGTCTCTTACCTCCAGGACATGATCACACCTCAAGGATAAGTCGTGTTCGTCGCCGTCGCCATTGCCGACATTGAAGGTTGTCGCCGTCGTATCGGACTGCCCCAGCCTCTATCACCTTGTCTATTATGTTCCCCTACAAATTTCGCATTCGCCTGAATTTTTGATTTGTAAACGGTGGACTAGGACGCTCGTATTTGTCGCTGGAACGCCGCCGGAGCCGGAGCTCGGGAAGCCGTCGTCGCCGTCGTTTAAGACACCATGAGCCGCCATCAAGCACTCCATCGTCTTTTACGCGAGCAGGGGAGCACGCAGGACAACACCGACGAGCCGGAGCACAGCCAGGACGCCGTCGACGTCCACGCCGAGCCGCCATTGTCGTTTCTCCGGTGAGCACCACCGCCGTCGCGGACGAACTCGTCCATGTCCGTTCGATCGTCGATCAATAGCTCAGATTAGTTCTGACCAGCTAACCGGTACCGTCCATTAGTGTGGTGCCGCGTGGCTGCCCAGTTAGCAGACCAGTCAACCCGGTCTTTTTTTGTAAATTCGGAAAATGAATAAAATTACCGTTTTTTTTTACTCAATCCTGTAAAATCATATCTTGAGTTCTGTTTATCAAAAAATTGCAAACTTTATATCAAAATTCTTGCAAAAAGGGTGTTCTATCCGGTGGACTGTTCAAATTGCATGTTTGCATCATGTTTACTGACTGTTTTTTTTTTTGCAAAAACTTAAAATAAGGCATTATAGCCCTATACCTTATTTTCTAAATTGCTAACCATGCTAAAAATATGACCATGGGCATCATGCATATGTTAGACAACAGAAACTTTAATATAATTATATTTGGTATATATGCTTGTGAATTAGCTTGCATTTCATGCATTCATATATTTTTGTATTGCCTCATGTTGATTGTTGTATTGAATTGGTGATTGTTTGTTGGTTTGAATAGATTGTGTGGACTGCCAGACGTATTGTGAGTGCTGCGACAACCCGAACAACGATCAAGGCAAGTGTATACTCAAATTCATGAAAGTCCTATTATTTCATTATGTATGCATTATAGACTTTTCTAGTAGTATGCATGATAGGTTTGCTACAGTTTATTATTATGCTATGCAAACTTGTTAGATCATGTCCTGTTGACTAGGTACCTACATTATTTTAGTAGAAATGCTTGCTGCAATTGTGAAAGTTTTGATGTAGTAAGTTAAGTGAAAACTCTACTAAATTAACGAACCACCTGGGTGGAATTGGATGGCTTCGGATGTTTAAAGTTGAGTGGCTGCTCAGGCCCATTTTCATGGTGTGAACCTGAGTATGTGCACTTGTGGATGGCCACCCAGGGTTTGAGATTAATGTCACACCATGTTTGTTTGCCCGACCGTGCAACCACTAGTCATATGGGCTCTGTCTTGACGGAGTAAGTTGTATGGACCTGGGTCAGCGAGATCTGAAGATGTAGCGGGGTAGGTGGACAGTGATCTCGCTAGTAGTACCACGGGAAAGTACTTCTGAAAAGTCTCGTCTCGGTCTTCTCCTTTCCTTCTCACTAAATGAGGGTTAAGGTTAGAATGGGTTGATCGAGTCTAGTGGGGAAAGTGCCACAAACTCTCGAGAGTGTAAAACTAAGATCTTCGTGTCCCCGGTATTGGACAATTACGAGTGACCGAATATGGATGTCGACAAAAGATCTCTTCATTCCAATTTCAGAATAAAACTTGATGGGTGAACTCGGGTAAAACGAGACACTGGATGCGTTCCATGGGAGTGTCTCATATTCTTTTTTGAGAAAGAAAATGTTTTATGAAAAGTAGGACAAAATTTGCTTTACGCAATAGCCTTGAACTCCACCAGCCAAATAAGCATGTAGTATTAGTCTTGCCATTTTATATTCCACCAAAGTATCACTTGCCGGCCTGTCACAAGGTATTGACCCAAATTCCCTGGGCTGCAACGTTAATGTTGCAGGTTATTACGATGACGAGTGAGGACGTCCGCCTTTCGAGCTTGCAACCAACATGAATGCCAGTGGCACATGAAGATGATGAAGCTCTCTGTGCTACTTATGTTTCCGCTGCCAAACTTTGTACTCAAGCTAGCCTTTGGCTATGCAATTTGTGGAGAATATTTTACTTATGGATCTCGCGATGTAATAATTATTTGACATTGATGCATGGTATTACATCTATTTGTGAATTGCTATCCATACTCGATCCAGGGAATAGCATATTTCACGATGTGTTCTTGCTTTTCTAAGCGAGGGCGCCACAACTAGCCAAATAATCCAAAAGTCCGAACTGATGGAAGGGTTAGATAAAATATTTAACACTCCTCCTCACGTCTAGCCTGGACAATAGGGAAGACTGATACGTGTTAAATGTATCTATAATTTTTTATTGTTCCATGCTACTTATATGTCATTGTTACATGTTTTCATTACCTTATTACATCATTTTTAGGCTTTTTATCGGACTAACCTATTGACAAGATGCCCAGTGCCAATTCCCTATTTTTGCTGTTTTCTATTTCAGAAAGGTTACTTCAGGAAATATTCTCGGAATTAGACAATAATTTACAAGGATTTTTTATTCGACGAGAGGAAGCCGGAGACCGAAGGGCCGAGTAGTTAGCATAAAACTACCACATTGCAGTTGAAATTCCGGAAAACTACCACTTTACGTTTCAATCGCAAAAAACTACCATATTTTGGTTCATTTGTTGCAATGTGCACAAATCCGTGTCTAAACAGAAATTAACAGCGATTCTGACAGGTGGGACCCACTTCCTAAACTAACGTGGCGATGCTAGATGACGCGTTGTCTGCCTTTTTACATGTAGGTCCTCAATTTTTTATCATAAATTATAGACGGGTCCCTAGCACCCCACAGATTTCACAAAACCTCTTTTTTTTAAAACCTTCATAACTTTTAAATACTAATTCAAATGGAAAAACTTTGAATGTGAAAAGTGCACAGAAATGTTTGAATATTTCAAATATAAACTTTTTTCAAACCTTCAGAACTTTTAAATACTGATTCAAATTGACAAACTTTTAATATTAAAAGTGCTAAGGAATGTTTGAATATCTCAAATATAATTTTTTGAAACCTTCATAACTTTTAAATATTAATTCTAATGGAAAAACTTTTAATATGAAAAGTGCTCAGAAATATATGAATATTTCAAATAGACATATTATTTATAGTATTTGGAGTTATATTTTTAAAGTTATGAATTCCCAAAGTATACATTATTAATAGAAGTAATTTTAATTGTTTGCATATTTTAATTATACTACTTTAGATAATTAAAATTATACTAACATTTCTAGAATTAGTATAAAGTATACATTATTAATAGAAGTAATTTTAATTGTTTGCAAATTTTCATTTTACTACTTCAGATAATTAAAATTATACTATTTGAAATATTGAAACATTTCCAGAATTAGTATACTGTAAATAAATTTAAAAATATAACTCCAAATACTATAATTAATATGTCTATTTGAATTATTCAAATATTTTTTTAGCACTTTTCTTATTAAAAGTTTTTCCATTTGAATTACTACTTAAAAGTTATGAAGGTTTGAAAAAAGCTTATATTGAAAATATCTAAACATTTCTGGGCACTTTTCATATTAAAAGTTCTTCCATTAGAATTAATATTTAAAATATATGAAGTTTGAAAAAGTTTATATCTGCAATATTCGAACATTTATGAGCACTTTTCATATTAATTTTTTTTACTTAAATTAATATTTCAAAGTTATGAAGGTTTGAAAAATAAATATGAGTTTTCTCAAAACTCCGGGGTGCCAGGGACCCGTGTGTAATTTGTGTTCAAAAATTGAGGACCTACGTGCAAAACGGAAAAGTCGCGCCGTCTTGCACTGCCACGTCAGCCTGGAAAGTGGGTCCCACCTGTCAGAATCATTGTCAATTTCTGTTTAGACACGGATTTGTGCACATTGCAACAAACAGACCAAAATGTGGTAGTTTTTTGCGATTGAAACGTAAAGTGGAAGTTTTTCGGAATTTTAACTGTAATGTGGTAGTTTTATGCTAACTACTCAATTGATTTGGAGGAAGGGATAGAAGAAGTAACGGAAGTAGATAGAGGATGACTTAGAGAAGAAGAAGCATCAGTTTTTATAGTCGGCGACTGCAGAAATAAGCACTACCCAAATAATCCAAAAGTCCGAACTGATGGAAGGGTTAGATAATATATTTAACACTCCTCCTCACGTCTAGCCTGGACAATAGGGAAGACTGATACGTGTCAAACGTATCTATAATTTTTGATTGTTCCATGCTACTTATATGTCATTGTTACATGTTTTCATTACCTTATTACATCATTTTTAGGCTTTTTATCGGACTAACCTATTGACAAGATGCCCAGTGCCAGTTCCCTATTTTTGCTGTTTTCTATTTCAGAAAGGTTACTTCAGGAAATATTCTCGGAATTGGACAATAATTTACAAGGATTTTTTATTCGACGAAAGGAAGCCGGAGACCGAAGGGCGACCTGGGGGCCACCCAGGGGCCAGGGGCGGGCTGTGGCCGCGGCCCCACCTGCACCCGCGGGTGGGACCCGCCCTGGCGCCCTGTCCACCACCTCGGCCCCCTCTGACTCCTACAAATAACCCTTGACCTAAAATCATCGTGGGCGACGATTATTTTCCAGAAACACAACCCGACGCTGCCGCCACCTCGAACCCTAATTCAGGGAGATTCTGAAGCCGCTCCCAGCACGCTGCCGGAGGGGAGATCGATCCCGGAGGGATCTACATCGCCATGTCTTCCACTGGGATGAAGTGGGGGTAGTTCCACCTTGGACTATGGATCCATGGCAGTAGCTAGATGGTTGTCTCTCTCCCTTGTGCTTCATGTTTATGGTCTTGTGAGCTTCCCTACATGATCAAGATCGACTATTTGTAATGCTATATGACGATGGATTATGAAGTTATGATCAGATTGTGCATGATTCTTATATGTTAATTTATGTTCTTGTATGCTCTCCGATGTGTGTAGTTGCTTTGGCCAAGAAATTGCGCGTGTCTCCAAGAGGGAGTATTTATGCTAGATAGGTTTGGTTCATACCCCCTTTTGTGCCCGGGCACGAGTGACAGAAACGTCTAAGGACGAGGGTATGCTGTTGCGACTAAGGGTAAAACAGCGATGTTTATGTCTACGTGATTATAAATGTTGCTTATATCATACACTTTACTTAATGCAATTGTCAGTTGCTTGCAACTTAATACCGATGGGTGACAGGCTGGATAGCGATCCCTAGGTGGACTTTTTAGACAAAGATGCAGTCGGATGGCGGTCTTTGTTCCTTGTTGTGATGCCTACATGAATATTACAATGAACGCTTTGATATAGCTAGATTAAGTTTGCGTCATAATTCTGTCAATTGTCCAGCAGTAATTTGTTTACTCTTCATATGAGTATTTTATTTATTGGAGAGACACCGCTAGTGAACCCATGGCCCCCGTTCCATCTTTTTACATTGTTTACAACCTCGTTTACTTGCTTTCCATCATCACTTCTCACTGGTCCATTTTCATAAATCATTTTACTACACTATACGTTTAACCGCTTTGTTTCCAGCAGACCGGGAAGATTGACAACCTTCCTGCCGTTGTGGGCAAAGTAATTGTTTGAGTGTGTGCAGGTCCGCGTTCGTCACGGTTAAGCGCCAGAGACCGTTGACGTTCACCCCGTTGTTGATTTCAAAGTCCTACTAGTCCGATTAAACCTTGGTTCTTCACTGAAGGAAAACTGCTACTTGCTACATCCACGCCTTCGCTTGGGCACCATCCAACTCTGCCAGTGCTTGTGAGTATCCATTATCAAACAGTTTTCTGGCACCGTTGCCTGGTACTTTGGAGCTGCAGCAAGGGGAGTCTCGCACGCCCAATCACTTTACTTTGTTTTTTTCTTGCTTAGTTTACTTCTTGTTTTGCTTATTTACTTGTTTAAAAATTTTAAAACCCAAAAAAATTAGTGTAGTCTTTATTCATGTTTTGTTAGTTTGCTTTTTCAATATGTCTTCTACTGAAAACACCAAGTTGTGTGACTTTACTAGCACTAATAATAATGATTTCATATGCTCTCTAATTGCTCCACCCGCCACTAAAGCGGAATCTTATGAAATTAAACCTGCTTTGCTAAATCTTGTTATGAAAGAGCAATTTTCTGGTGCTAGTACTGATGATGCCGCCTCCCATTTAAATAACTTTTTGAGTTATGTGATATGAAAAATATAAAGGGGTTGAAAGTGACATCATAAAACTTAAACTTTTCCCTTTCTCTTTGAGAGGGAGAGCTAAAGAATGGTTATTGTCTTTACCTAGAAATAGCATTGATTCTTGGACTAAATGCAAAGATGCTTTTATTGGGAAACGGAAAAGACTTGCTACCCCCATGGGTAGCTACACACCCTAAGTTTGACCGAAACGTATCTACAACGGTAAAATGAGATTACTCAAGTAGACAAGGGGGATGTCACTAGTAGAGTTGATAGAATTATTAGAAAGTATTTTGAATTTTTTTCGAATTTTTTTCCATCCGCTGTGATTTTTTTAGTAAAGTTTGACCCAAAAGTCAACAAAAAAGTCAACTATGAAAAAAAGCTAAAAATGACGACCAAAAAATATTTTTTTGAAAATTCCGAAACGAGTTTTGTACACCAAATATTCATGTTTTACTAGGAAAACAAGTTAAAACGGATACATACGGCTTGCATCTCCGTATAACACATGGGTGTGTAGCTACCCATGCGGGTAGCAAATTGTCTCTCTATTGGGAAATATTATCCACCTGCTAAAATTATACAATTAAGGAGTAACATTATGAACTTTAGACAATTTTATAATTAACATGTTGCTCAAGCTTGGGAAAGAATGAAGTCTATGGTTAAAAATTGTCCCACGCATGGATTAACTACTTGGATGGTTGTCCAAACTTTTTATGCAGGTTTGAATTTTTCTTCAAGGAATTTGTTGGATTCGGCCGCCGGTGGTACCTTCATGTCCACCGCATTAGGTGCAACAACTAAACTCTTGGATGATATGATGACAAATTATTCACAATGGCACACTGAAAGAGCTCCAACTGCTAAGAAGGTAAATACTGTCGAGGAAATTTCCTCTTTGAATGAGAAGGTTGTCTATGATTGCTACCAATCAGTCCCCTATTGATCCTAATAATGTGCCTCTTGCTTCACTAAGGGTGTGTTTGGTAGCCTGCCCCAACTCAGAGATTCTCTCCTCATACATTTTTTCGTTGTTTGGTAGCCCGGGTCATGCGTCTCAACCATGCCCACCTCGCCCCGAAAATGGTCCTCAGCCAGGCTGAGGAGAGAAGCTCAGATCGAGCTTCACAACTCAGCCAGGCTGAGTCCATCCCGCAAAAACCATCCCGCACGTCCCAGCCCGCTAGGGGTCACCGATCTGCGTGTTTCCTTCTCGTCATTTCCCCCCACGCCTTCTCTCGTCAGCCAGTCTCGTCGCGCCGCCCGGCCACTCCCGCGCCGACCGGCCACCTCCACGCCGCCTCCGCGCTGCCCGGCCGCCTCCGCCCAGCTCGGCCACCTCCCCGCTAGCTCCGCCCAGCCCAGCCCGTCCGCCTCCGTGCTTCTCGCCTGGCAGCGACGTTTGGAGGAGGAGCTCGACCTCCTGTTAGCTCGCGACGACGACTCCTCGTTGGCAGCTCGCGCCAGTGTCTCCACGCCTCCACGCCACAGCCCGGCCGCCTCTACGTCTCCATGCCGCCTCCGCGCCAGCCCGGCCGCCTCCGCACCACCTCCGCCCAGCCCGGCCACCTCCGCGCCGCCTGGCCTTGTGTGGCCACGAGCGCCCGCCGGCCTGCATGCTCGACCGGGCCCCGCCTCCCTACGTGCTCGACAGGTCCCTGCCTGGCCTTGTATGGCCACTAGCGCCGCCGGCGGTGAGCTTATCGCCACACGGGCCGCTGCAATCGGTGGTGGAGTGGTGTTCAGGACCTGATTGCTTTTTAAATTTCTGCACAAGGACTTCTGTGTAAAATATTTGGACCTATTTGTAAATTATATTCCTGGACTCTAGTCTGACCACATACAACCTACCAAACAACATCTAACATAAGCCTGTTTGAACTCATACAACCTACCAAACACATCACAAAATCTCAGCCCAACCCGTATAATCTCAGCTTGGCCCAGTTGAGAAAGCTATGTTGAAGAGACCCGGGCTACCAAACACACCCTAATTGCTCAAGAAAAGGATCGAGTTGATGTTAATTTCCTTAATATAAATAATTTCAACAACAATGCTTATCGAAAGAATTTTGGTGGTAACACTATAAACCTTATCCTTCTAATAATGGAAACTCTTATGGTAATTCTTATAATGCTAATAAAGTGTGCCTACTGATCTTGAGAATGTCCTAAAGGATTTCATCACTACCCAAAGGGCTTTCAATAAAACCGTTGAAGAGAAACTAGATAGTCTTGTCTCTAAAGTGGAGAATCTTGCTCATGATGTTAAAATTTTAAAAATTGGAACCACTCCTCTTCAAGACAAACCTACTAAATCTTTAAATTTTATTTCTATCCAAATTAATGAGAATGAAAGGATGTTAGCTCGTTTGCATACTAGGTGGGCTAGAGAAAGAGAAGAAGCTGAAATTGCTGAAATGAATAGGAAAACTGTTAATGTTTATACTATCCAAACTACTAATGATGATCCTCCTAGCCTCTTTAAATATGATGAAATTGATTTTGATAATTGCAATCTTACTGAAGTCATAAAGTTCGTACAAAAACTTGCTAAGTCATCGGATGCTGGTAGGTCAAACATTGCTTTTACTAAACACATTACCGATGCTCTTATCAAAGCTAGGGAGGAAAAGCTCCAACTTGAAAACTCTATTCCTAGAAAATTACAAGATAGTTGGGAGCCCTCTATTAAGATAAAATAAATGACTTGGATTTCAATGCTTTGTGTGATCTTGGTGCTAGTGTTTCTGTTAGGCCTAAAAGTTTCTATGATATGCTTGACTTAAAACCTTTGGAAAAATGTCATTTATATGTGCATCTTGGCGATTCCTCTAAAAAGAAACCTTTGGGTAGAGTTAATGATGTCCTTATTGTTGTTAATAATAATTATGTTCCCTTTGATTTCATTGTTATGGATATTGAGTGCAATGCTTCTTGTCCTATTATCTTAGGGAGACCGTTTTTGAGAACCGTTGGTGCTATTATTGATATGAAAGAGGGAAACATAAGATTTCAGTTTCCTCTTAGAAAAGGGATGGAACACTTCCCTAGAAAGAGAATGAAGCTACCTTTTGAATCAATCATAAGGTCTAGCTATGTTCTTGATTTTGCTAAGGCCTCCAAAAAGACTTGATATTTGGCATTGCGCATAGCTAAAAGACGTTAAAGAAAAGCGCTTGTTGGGAGGCAACCCAATTTTACTTTCAGTTTGTTTTTACCTTTTTGAGTCATGGAGTTGTTGCTTCTGTAGCAAATTCATTGTATCCTTGTTTTTAGTTTTTGTGTGCCAAGAATTAGCCTCTAATGCTTAGAGAGTGCAAAGTTTTGTTTTGCTGTCCAGAAACAGATTCTGAGCTCCTGTGCAGAAAAATTCAGAAAATCCCAGAACATTATCGTTTTCTGGAATTTTTTTACAGAAAGACTTATACTTTTATCTATCTTACATTAGTTTTAAGTTTTTTGATTTGAGCCCCTTAAGTTCCTCTAAAAAAAAGATCTTTACAGACTGTCCAGTTTTGACAGATTCTGCCTTTATTTGTGTTTGCCTCTTTTATTGACGTCATTAGTGGTACTTTTGGATGGAGTGCTACCCTTGAGGCTTAGTAAACAGTAGCTAATTCTAAATCAAGTTTGTGCAATTTGTCTTAGTGGAACCAAAGTGAGTTTTGTTTTATTGGGACTAACCCTCTAATCAGTTTATGCAAAGTTTTGTGCGAAGTGAGTTTTTAGGTTCCACGAGAGAAGATGATGAACGAAGTTGAAGGATGGACAAAAGCACAACCTTGGGGATGCCCCCATGGCATCCCCCTGAACATTGAAGAAGACTCAAGCATCTAAGCTTGGGGATGCCCAAGGCATCTCCTCTTCTTCATCGACAACCATCAGGTCGTCTCCGTTGAAACTATGTTTTTATCACTTCTCATATTATGTGCTGTTCTTAGAGCGTCATTTTTTTGCTTTCAGTTTGTGTTATTTTGTTTGCTGGTGATGTACTTTGTTGGATCCTTGCTATCTTGTGTGGGAGAGAGACACACTCCGCTTTTTTATTAAAATACTCACGTGCTTCGCTTATATTTTATTGAGTATTCTTAGCTTTGTTTTCTTATCAGCTCTTGTGCTTTGCTTATATCTTTTTAAGAGCTGTTAGTTGCTGTTATTAGAATCTCTTTTTCTTCACTTATATTTGTTTAGAGAGTTGCTTATGGTAGCTTGCTTGATTTGTTGGAATGATAAAAATGTTGTGCATGTGGTAGTGGTGTGATGAAAAACTTGTATAGTCATGTAGATCTTCATGTTTGAATAACTTGAAACTTGCCAATTGTTTTGAGATGTTAAGTGAATTAATGCTTAAACTTGCTGGTTATTTAAGTTAAGGCTCATTGGTGAAGAACTATCGTTAAAGCTTGAATTTATAAAGTTTCGTCATGCTTGTAAGTTCGATAGGCAAGTGTTTTCATCAAATGAAAGTTTGGTTAACAAGGGAGACAGTATAGAGTTTTTGTGGTTATGCTTAATGTATGTTCTATAGTCATTCTTATTCCGGTTGCTGGTGCTTGTTTGCTTTGATATCTTTGCTAGCCAAAAACTCTGTACTGAGCGGGAATGCTGCTCGTGCATCCAAACTCCTTGAGCCAAATATCTTTCCTGCAGTGTCCACCATACCTACCTATACATGGTATGTCGTGCCATTCCAAGTAAATTTGTCATGTGCTACCTTTAAAACTTCAAAATACTCCAATTTGTGCCTCTGTTTTTAAGCTCATGAGGAAGTAGTGAGGAAGTTTTGTTATATCCTGTGTCAAGCAAGGTCATTTCCCCCTTTTTCACCTAGTAAGGATGGATTACGTGCTCACTTAAATTTGACGAGAGTTGGCAAGGGTTCCCAGCCCACAAAATATAAATTCAACATCATCAATATCTCCTTCACACAATGAACCTGAGAAATCGGTCAAACATTGGCTAGTGATAAACAAAGGAGAAAGAGGAATGTACTCGTTCCTCTATGGGAGCAACTCTCACAAGTCTACAAGCCTTGCTTGGTACGGGGGACTAACTGATTTCTTTTCTGTGAATTCGTTGATGAAAGCATGCATATCTCAACATCATTTTACTTCTGTTTAACAAAAATAAAAAGCTCTAGCACATGATTAATCCCTGCTTCCCTCTGCGAAGGGCCTTTCTTTTACATTATGTTTAGTCAGTTTTCCCTCTTCTTTCTGTCTACTCAAAGCAAGCTTGCAACACTGACTCTGGGTGCAGTTGATTATATTGCATATTTTTGCTTAATCATGATTCTTTATGTTGACTTTATCTATAAGATAAGCATGTTGAAAGTTGAAGCAATGCTGAAACTTGCATCTTCCTTTGTGTTGACTTCAAACACTTTTGACAAGAAGATATTACCTTGAAGACTTTCATGTTATGATTAATATTTATGCTTTCATGTCTCCAAAGTATTATTCATGCAAGGTTTTACTTGAATGATGCAACTTGTTTATTCGTTGTTTGCTTGATTATCAAATATAGACAATTGTTTTGGATCACCATATTCATATCATAAGCTTTACATTGTTGTTTGATCAAGGTTATGCTAGTAGCACGTCTCATCAAAAATTATTTTTGTTTATCACTTACCTACTCGAGGACGAGTAGGAGTTAAGCTTGGGGATGTTGATACGTGTCAAACGTATCTATAATTTTTGATTGTTCCATGCTACTTATATGTCATTGTTACATGTTTTCATTACCTTATTACATCATTTTTAGGCTTTTTATCGGACTAACCTATTGACAAGATGCCCAGTGCCAGTTCCCTGTTTTCTATTTCAGAAAGGTTACTTCAGGAAATATTCTCGGAATTGGACAACAATTTACAAGGATTTTTATTCGACGAAAGGAAGCCGGAGACCGAAGGGCGACCTAGGGGGGCCACGCAGGGGCCAGGGGCGGGCTGTGGACGCGGCCCCACCTGCACCCGCGGGTGGGACCCGCCCCGGTGCCCTGTCCAGCGCCTCGGCCCCCTCCGACTCCTACAAAGACCCCTTTGACCTAAAATCATCGGGGGCGATGATTATTTTCCAGAAACACGACCCGACGCCGCCGCCACCTCGAACCCTAGTTCGGGGAGATTCTGAAGTTGCTCCCGACACGCTGCCGGAGGGGAGATCGATCCCGGAGGGCTCTACATCGCCGTGCCTTCCACCGGGATGAAGTGTGAGTAGTTCCACCTTGGACTACAAGTCCATGGTAGTAGCTAGATGGTTGTCTCTCTCCCTTGTGCTTCATGTTTATGGTCTTGTGAGCTGCCCTACATGATCAAGATCGACTATTTGTAATGCTATATGATGTGTTTGTTGGGATCCGATGGATTATGAAGTTATGATCAGATTTTGCATGATTCTTATATATTAATTTATGTTCTTGCATGCTCTCCGATGTGTGTAGTTGCTTTGGTCAAGTAATTGCGTGTGTCTCCAAGAGGGAGTATTTATGTTAGATAGTTGGTTCATGCCCCCTTTTGTGCCTAGGTACGAGTGACAGAAACGTCTAAGGACGAGGGTGTGTTGTTGCGATTAAGGGTAAAACAGCGATGTTTATGTTAACGTGATTAAATGTTGCTTACATCATACACTTTACTTAATGCAATTGTCTGTTGCTTGCAACTTAATACCGATGGGTGACAGACTGGATAGCGATCCCTAGGTGGATTTTTTAGACAAAGATGCAGTCGGATGGCGGTCTTTGTTCCTTGTTGTGATGCCTACATGAATATTACAATGAACACTTTGATATAGCTAGATTAAGTTTGTGTCATAATTTTGTCAATTGCCCAGCTGTAATTTGTCTACCCTTCATATGAGTATTTTATTTATTGGAGAGACACCGCTAGTGAACCCATGGCCCCCGGTCCATCTTTTTACATTGTTTACAACCTCGTTTACTTTCTTTCCATCATCACTTGCTCACTGGTCCATTTTCATAAATCAGTTTACTACACTATACGTTTAACCGCTTTGTTTTCAGCAGACCGGGAAGATTGACAACCTTCCTGCCGTTGGGGGCAAAGTAATTGTTTGAGTGTGTGCAGGTCCGCGTTCGTCACGGTTAAGCACCAAAGACCGTTGACGTTCACCTCGTTGTTGATTTCAAAGTCCTACTGGTCCGATTAAACCTTGGTTCTTCACTGAGGGAAAACTGCTACTTGCTACATCCACGCCTTCGCTTGGGGCACCACCCAACTCTGCCAGTGCTTGTCAGTATCCATTATCAAAGACCATAGACGTGGGGTAGATGGGAGGCCGTGACTATTTTAGATTAAATAGTGCGGAAGCCGGGGCTTGAACTTGAGACCTCCTGGCTCTGATACCATATTGAATTGATGCACAAGCCAATTATCCCAAAAGTCCGAACTGATGGAAAGGGCTAGGTAATATATTTAACAGTGTGGTGAGAAGAGACGATGCAAGAAAATTGCTGCATGCATGTAATGACGTGGAAGTAAATTGTGTGACATAGTGGGGCCGTTGATGTAGCATGCTTGCATGTTGAGAGAAATATCCATAGCGGGTTGCTCCTATTTAGATAATATAGATACCTTGGCCGTCTCGACAGACAACCCCTTTATTTCCCGGTTAGCCACTGCGCATCAACATTACATTTTACTAGCCAAGAAAACTTGTGGCTTAATCCACTTTCATAAAGGTGGAAAATGGGAAATCCATTGTACCTGACATCACCTAGTCCACGTTGTGGGATTGCAAAAAATGGGTGCACGGGAATTTGCTTGAAATACAGATGATGCTTAGTCAGGTGCACTCCATTTGAGCCAGATCGTCCTCTTCCTATTATCATATCATAGCTTATCATTTCTTATTCATGTCTAAATTCCTTCTCGAATCAGGCTTTCGCCCCACCTTATAAAATAAAACAACGACCACCATACAACCAATAATACAAACGCAGCACCACACATGCTGCGGCAGCAGCACACACACGCTCAAAGAAAAGAAAAGCAGAAACAAAATGAAGACATAGTCGGATTGACTAAACTACGGTGACCTGCAAGCGCTGCGCCCTCCGAAGGAGTACCACCACGCTCCTAGCACAGCAAAGTCGAGTACCGAGCAGCACCTTGAAGAAGGAAAGCTCACGCTGCTGCCTGGACCAGCACACTGGTCCTAGGGTTTCTCCCGGCACACTAAGGGAGGCGGACGAAGGGTAGCCATGACGCCCTTCAGGAAGGGATGATTCCACCCAAAGGCGGCACCGCGTCAGTGTCGGGCGAGCCGACAAGGATTTCTCCCAAAAAACCCTATCCACCGCCCTCGGATGATTCATAGCACAGGAGCCAAGCGAGGACGAAGCCTCGACACCACCAGACCCACCGCCCACCAACATGCGCCACTACGGTCACGGGGCCACCATCATCGTCTCTCCGAAGCAAGCTTCACGAGGTCTGCAAGACGGATTTGAGGAGTAACTTGAGCTAGGGTTAGCACAACCGCGTCCGCGCGGGAGCGAACTGCCTCCTCCGCCGGAGGCGTAAGTCGACCGGACGCGACCGCAGAGCACACCAGTCCCCTTTAGATCCGGTCGGGCCCAGCGGGCCTTTAAAGCCCCCTCAGGGGCACACCAGTCCTAATGGGGTCCGGTAGGTCCCAGGACTGGCCCGTGAAGCCCTCTGCCACGCTGCAACAGGCCGGCCGCCATCGCTGTTGAACCCCTGCTCGACCTACACCACCATCGTTTATAGAGCGTGCTGCCGGTCAAGCCAACCCGTCCCAACCCAGATGAGGCTCGTGGAGCCTAGATCTGGGCCTAGGGCAGAGCCGGCCATCATCGCTGCCCGCCGCCACCACGCCGCTGCGTTGCCCCGTAGGCCCACGCGTGCACCGTCGCCACGCCGCCTCCCGGCCTCGTCGGACCACCGCCGCCCTGAGTGCACCTTGGCCAGGGTGGGAAGATCCCCGAATCCCCCACCACCGACCCAGGAAGAAGCGGGCCGCCGCCGCCGACGCCACCTAGGCCACGCCCGATGGCCCCTGCCGATGGCGGCGACGGGGAGAGGAGGAGAGAGGGGACCTGAGAAAGGGAGGAGGGGAGGTGCGCCGCCGCCGCCTCGAGTGCGACGGGCGCGCACGAGAGGAGGGGAGGGGAGGGAGGAGGAGGGGAAGAGACGGGGCCGGCGGCGGACGCTGCGGGAACCCTAGCGAGGAGAACTTTTTAGAAATCCCGTCTGGGCTTTTTAGAAATCATGTCTAAATTTTGCTAGCTGAGGTGTTGTAAACAAAACGAAAGAAAAAAAAAGCTAACTTCAGTTGACATGGTTGGTGCTGTTTTGTTTAATGGATGTGTAAACCAGCTGCTTCGGTTGTTCTACAGAAGCTCAAGGATGATCGCTATGATAACTACTCAGATATGTCATTGACGACTATATTTGTGATACCTATGTGGAAATTGCGATTACTTACGTGCTTCCTTTGTACTGTGAGTGGTTCGATGGCACTACAACTTGAACAACTGTTGTTGCTCACTTAAATACCTTTATTATTGTTGAACATATCAACATGCATTTGTATTTTAATGTTTATCTTTCCTTTGCAATTTTATGACGTAGGAATCCTTATGTCTTTTGAAGATAAAGCAATGTCTAGCCGTATCAGGTGACCCTCACGACCTCACTGTAAGCTGCGGTGTCAGAATCAAATCTTCGGGTAACAAATGTTGATCATTCTCAAGCAAACAATCTCAGGATCTGCTTTGAAAGGAGAGAAATAATCGCATCTTCAACAACAAGCACGCAATCCTCTGGACTTGGTGGACAAGATCATCACAGAGCTACGACTCTGGCAAGCTTCCGGGGTGTTGGGTTCGGTGAGGATGGTGGGAGAGTAGGCTTTCTCCCACCTCGCGGGAGTCTACAAAGCAGTCTCTCATATCCAGTTTGTTTTATTGCTGTGCAGGGCTCTGTAATTATTCGTAGTCCTAACATGTAGCTTTTATTGTAACAATACTTTGCCGACATTTGTCCCGGTTTCGCCTTAAGTAATCGAAGCAGCACCTGGTGCCTTCCGTAAAAAACCAATCTCAGGATCAACCGGCCCATTATTCGCGCCTGGAAGCGGGCGGGTCCAGTTAGTAGAGATCCATCCGCGTATGAGCCCTCCAGTAACCCCTATAAAAAAAAGTCCTCCAGTGAGGCACGGATTCCATATCGATATGAGGCAAGGTTAGGGTGGGCATATCTCCCGACTCCTAAACCCGAAACCCGAAAAATCTGAATCGGATCCCGAAAAACCCGATCATATTTTCGGGAGGCAAATCTGAAATCCCAAAATTATTTCAGGAAATTCGGGCTACGCTGGCTCCCGAACAGCCCGAATATCCCGAAATAGAAAAAGACCAGTAAAAAATCAGCATAGGCCCAACCCAACTTCCCCTTTTTTTCGAAATGGGGGAAACCCCCAACCTCTGCATCAAATTGATGCACACGGTTTTCATTTATTGCAGCGTTTTCAGAGTATCATAATAAACGTGTTACAACTCAATGAGCACAAAGGATGGACACAAAAAGTCATCAAACATAGATTGAAAGACAAGTACACATATTGTAGTCGACTATTGTGCCGCCATCCACCCTGGTTGAAGATAGCCCGAACGACCGCCATCAACCGAGTGCATCCAGAATCCAAACGCCCTCGCTGGTGCTATGGGAGGAGGTATGACCACACGTGAATCCATTGTGTTGTCTGATGTACAACCTGCAAGAAATGACCAGCTCCTGCCTTGTTAAAAATAATATCGTTCCGGCAATTCCAAAATAGCCCAATGAAAAGCACAAACGCCTATACGAATATTAGCCTTTGTACCCTTATCCACCCCATTTAACCAATCACCAAACAAATTAGTAATATTAGTTGGTGAGGTGATGTTAAACGTGAAATGAATCAACCTCCAAATTTAACGAGCGAGTGGTCAGAAAATAAAAAGATGTTTAACAGACTCATCTGCATCACAGAAAACACATTTTTTTATATCCTGTCCAACGGCGTTTAATAAGATTATCCTTAGTTAGTAACACCTTTCTATGAAGAAACCACATAAAAATCTTAATTTTTAGGGGGACCTTTAATTTCCACAAGTAAGTTTTAAGAAACCTAGTATGGCCATTCATATTATCAGCATATAACGATTTAACCGAAAACACACCTGACGGCGTTAGTTTCAAGTACAAGTATCTATGTCATCTGTTAAAGAAACATCCAGACATCTCTCCACCAGATGTAACCATTTGGCCCACTTGTCCCCCACTAGGGATCTTCTGAACTGAATATTTAACTGGCCATTCACAATCACTTGTGCTACCAAGACATCCTTTTGACGTACAATATTATATAACATAGGATACTGTGCTGACAACGGTTGGTCACCTAACCAAGGATCCTCCCAAAATCTAATCCCGTGTCCATTACCAAGTTTAAATAATATATGTTGGAAGAGCTCATTCTTCACTCCCATTATCCCTTTCCAAAAAGGAGAATCGTTCGGTTTAGACTCAATCTGAGCCAAAGTTTTACTCCCAATATATTTATTGTGTAACAATTCTTCCCAGACCCCTTCCTCTGTTAATAGTTTAAATAGCCACTTACTAAGTAAACACTTATTCTTAATATCGAGCACTTCAATATCTAAACCACCTTGCTCTTTGGGTCGGCATATGATATTCCACTTGGTAAGACCATATTTCTTTTTCAGATGGTCACTTTGCCAAAAGAAGCGAGATCTATACATATCTAATCTTTTACGGACTCCTCTGGGCACCTCAAAGAAGGACGGTAAAAACATCGGTAGACTCATGAGGACCGAATTAATAAGGACGAGTCGGTCTCCATATGAGAGCATCTTACCAATCCAAGAACTAAGTTTGCGTTCAAACCGGTCTTCGACTGGTTTCCACTCCTTATTAAGTAATTTACGATAATGAATTGGGATCCCGAGGTATTTAAAAGGAAGAGTACCAATAGCACATCCAAATATATGCCTGTACTCATCCTGAAAATTCCTCGCTTCGCCAAAAAAAAATCTCGCTCTTATGGAAATTAATCTTTAATCCAGACAGCTGCTCAAACGTAGACAAAATCAGTTTCATGTTCACTGCCTTCTCTAGGTCGTGTTCAAGAAACAAAATTGTGTCATCAGCATATTGCAAAATAGAGACGCCATCCTCCACCAAGTGTGGTATAAGTCCCCAACCTGACCATCCTCGTTTGCACGTGCAATCAGGATGGCCAGGATATCTGCAACTAGGTTAAAAATCAATGGTGACAAAGGATCTTCTTGCCTTAAACCTTTTAGTGTCCGGAAGAAATGACCAATGTCATCATTTACGCAGATCCCCACGCTACCTCCCTGAACAAACCTCGCAATCCATTCACACCAGAAACCCGCGCATTCCGTTCATTTCAAATATCTCAAGTAGTGATATGAGCAAAGATGAAAGCCCTTTTCATTGCCGACCATTACCCCCCATGATCTAAAATCTATCAAACCAAGCTACTCCTTAATGCCTTTTCCAAATGTGAAGAGAATATCCACATTTGAACATGAGGTACCGTGGTCTTTTCCTTTTGTGAAGTTGACAAAGGCCAACCCTCAAAAAAAAAAAAAGAGTTGACAAAGACCACAATGGAACCATCCGGACGGACACTAAAAATATGTCTCACTATAATGCATGAGCGGAGTTTCGGAAAGACGTAGCCGTATAAAAAAAGTAAGTGACACTTGTAAATGGTTCGACGGCTGCCTAGCCGACAAGGGTGGCGTGTGCCGTGACGTTCGACTTTGAATGAACGAGCGAAGACGAAAACACGTGTGCACTAACGCCTACGCTGACGCGCCATATATGTCACTTAGAGGGATGGTCGGGACGATAACAGACTGAGGGAGGAGGAGCTCGGGCAAGACAAAGCGGCGAGGTGCGCGGTAGCACGCCGCCCGTGGGCAGGATAGGCAGCGGTTAGCCGTAGGTGGTTCCTTAGACAAACCCTTATTTTTAAGCAAAGATACAGTGATTGGCTATGCTTAACACAGGTGGATATACAGAAAAAAGGATGTTTTTTTTTGCACAAGTACAGAAAAATGATGTGACATCTGTAAATGGTTCGACGGGCCCAGCCGACGACCAGGGTGGCGTGTGCCGTGACGTTCGACCTTGAATTGGGATCCCGAGGTACAATGACCTTGAGACTAGCCACAATGGGTATCATAAGTGGTATCATAGGTGCCATGTTGGCAAAAATATGATATGGCACAACAATAAATAAAAAGAGAGAGGGTTGTAGTATCATGATATGATACCATAACATAATGGATTTCAAGGCACAATGAGTCTATAAGCTAATAAATATAATGTATCATGATACTACAAATATGTTACTACCCACTGTAGACATAATAATATAGACTAATATCATATGGATGATAGTAATTTATCTTACTTCCCATCCCCATCGTGACTAGTATGAATGAACGAGCGGTCACGAAAACACTTGTGCACTGAGTTTCAAAAAAAAAAAAAAACACTTGTACACTGACGCCTGCGCTGACGCGCCACGTCACTTCTGATCCTCTGACCAACTACCACTTCACCACACCTCCTTTCCTTTCCTCCTACCATTTCCTGGTGCTAGCAGATACCCAAACGGCCAAACCCCATCTCCGCACCCTCGTTCCGAATCCTCAGCCAAGCACGAGATGAGCTCCGCGGCGGCGGTGGGAGCGGGGAAGGTCGTATGCGTCACCGGAGCCTCGGGGTACATAGCATCCTGGCTCGTCAAGCTCCTCCTCGGCCGCGGCTACACCGTCCGCGCCACCGTCCGGGACACCGGTGAGCACCCACGTGTCCCCACCCACTCTGCCCGTTCCCTCAAGGGCTCTAGTTGGATCGATGTTTGTTACGCGATGTATGCAGTAATTGGTTATATGTCCTATTGGTCCCCGTGAGGGTTCATCAGTTGATGATGGAGTTAAAATATTGCCGGATCTGATTGGGAATTTGACACCCTGGCCTTCATAATCTCGAAAGGAAAGAAAAAACAGGGCCAATGCAAGGAAGAAGCTGTTGACACTCTTTAGTACTACTGAATTAGTATACTGCTGTGAGGGATAATTCGGGGAATCATGGGTATCTTGCTACTGCAACTATACATTTAATCTAAAAGAGTCCAAGTGCCAGGCATTCTGACTTCTGGATAAGAACTGCAGAACTGAGTTCTCATGGTAGTGTCTAGCGTATTGTCCGATACTTTTTGGATGGTAGGAGTTCAAAATCAAGATAAACTGAAACTTGGCTAGTGGTAGCTGGAATGTTCTGCAATACTTTCCTAATGTAACATGCATGTGCTGTCCTTATTTTTTCAGCCGACCCAAAGAAAACATTGCACCTACAGGCCCTGGATGGAGCTAAGGATAGACTGCACTTGTTCAAAGCAAGTTTATTAGAGGAAGGCACTTTTGATGATGCCATTGGCGGTTGTGAATGTGTGTTCCACACGGCTTCTCCCTTTTATCACAATGTCAAAGATCCCAAGGTTAGTATCAGTGTCATTCTGTGACAAATTACAGACGGTGTTTGTTACTTTGTTTTGGTGTTGATCTCAAGATACAAATGATCGCATGTCAACATGTTCTCCATTAAAGTTGCGTTGCATCATGGTACTGTTGATATGCACACTTTATGCATCACGGGATTAAAGTGTATTCATATATACCCCTGCAAAAAAAATTGTATTCATATATAACTAAATTGACGCACTATACTTAAACACATGCATTCTTCTTCTGTATGTCACCCTAGAGTTGAACATGTTCTTCCGCTTTCTACAATAGGCCAATTTCCTTTGTATATGTGGTATTTGTACTTTATGAGTTATGACACACTATCCTTTCACATGTATGCTGGAATTATAGTTTTTGTTTTTGTTTGAGAGCGTCCACTGACCACCTTACCACCATGACCCCTCATATTTGTTTGTTCCTTATGCACATATGCGGACTTATGTTTGCAACAGTTAAAATTTTATATAACGTTTAGTTTGTACATACAACATTTTCAAGCAAAAACATTATTAATAGAGGAAAACTAAATGTTCAGCAAAGGAGCTCCTTTGCGACCTTGTTGGTGATATGCTACATATTGACCTTCAGCTTCCATAGAAGTATATTCTTTATTGTGGCGCGCTAAGCGTCGGTCGGGTGGTTTTATCACCCGATTGGTTGCCTCCCCTGTTGTCCGAGCTCACTTAAATGTAGATATGGACCGTTCGGTCATTGTAACGTAGTTTATGAGATGTTTTCCCCCGTAATCAACTTATTTGAATCGTTTCCCATCTTTATTTCACTAAGTTATGTATTGTGTACGCATGTATGTCTTTCAGGCTGAGTTACTTGACCCAGCAGTCAATGGAACGCTCAATGTTCTGCGTTCCTGCAAGAAAGCTTCTATTAAAAAAGTGATTGTAACATCATCAATGGCTGCTGTTGCTTACAATGGGAAACCAAGAACTCCTGATGTAGTAGTTGATGAGACATGGTTTTCAAATGCAGAGCTCTGTGAGAAGAGTCAGGTAATGTGCCTTTTAAGTGGTGATAAACTCTGATTGCTCTGTATGTGATGTCTATCACTCCGCCTGCACTCAAATTCCCTTGTTCAGTGTACTTGATTATGTACGTATCAATTGTGCAAAGGCGGCGTGCATATCAATACACATCTAGTGCAATACATTTCTGTTAGGAGATAAGAGGGTGATACTATTGCTTGGTTTTTGTGTTTCCACACAAGGATGTAGGTTGAGTCCAATGAAATACATAATGCATAATGAGAAGTGTAGGAAGAGGAAAGTAACTGTCAGTTGATCTAGTTCCATCTTTATTTGTGTCATATTTATACTTGGTTAGTGTTGAAAAAGAATATTATACGTGGTTAAGTCAACACTTACGCCAGTATGTGATAGATTGTCAGTCTCTGTGTTCTCTACTAAACAATTGCGGAACAGCTCTGCATCAGCACATTGATAGTCAAGATTTTGCGTGATATAAACATAGTGCCTCATATATGTTGAAGCCACATATAATTACTTCAATACTAATACCATACAAGTGGCATGTGCACTTGCCACTGTAAATACACATCCCTACTATTACCATAAAACTGACACTTGCACTTGTCATTATCAGTACATTGTTCTTCAATGGGATATGCATTTGATTGCTCATGCCAACTGTAAGCTTCGTTGTACTTTCTGCTTTCTAACTGAGTTATTCCAATATTTGTTACCTGACTTGAAAAGTACACAATAGAATTTTCTGCATTTTTTAATGAAATCTCTGAAAATTCTACTTCCACTTCCTTTGTATTTCCATTTTTAATCCATACTTGATTGTACATCATTTCTCTTCTCATCTGTTCTGCTCAATGTTCATCTACTTCAGCAATGGTATGTGCTATCCAAGACCCTTGCCGAGGAGGCTGCATGGAAGTTCTCAAAAGATAATGGATTTGAAATAGTTACAATAAATCCAGCAATGGTCATCGGTCCCCTGTTGCAGCCTACATTGAATACTAGTGCTGAAGCAATATTAAAGCTAATTAATGGTATGTGGCTTGACGAATTATATTTTCTGCAGTTAACTCTATGTAAGTATGTGAAGGAAGGACTATGTTATGCCTACATTTGTTTGAGAGAATACCCCTATTTGCCATTAACACGATCTCAGCAAACAAGCTCAAATAAGCAATGTTGAATTCTGTTTCTTTCATTTCCTTTTTTTGTTCTGTTTTAGGAACTGACTTGAGCAACTGTGACATATTGCTATATTGCAACGATTCTACTCTTAATTGTGTATATAGCTAACAGTTTGTGCATCATAATGTCACAAATTACATGTACGGTGAATGCTACGAATCTGGTAAGAAATATGTTTAATTGACTTGGATTGTGTTGCCAACTTTTGATTGTTTACTGTATGGGTCTGGCCTATGGCTTTGCTTCCATTTATTTGAAACTTGGAGCTTCATTGCCATGCATATATTATAATCTAGCATGGATCTTGGGCGACTCATGGAAAACATGAACAAAATAGATGCTTATGTCTAAAAAGAGTTCAAATTACACTGGTTTTGCCAAAACAAGTGGACTGTAACAAGATATTTCTGTTTGAATCTTGACAAGAAATCCTTCATATGTTCATGCAGGATCATCTTCTACATACCCTAATTTCAGCTTTGGATGGATAAACGTTAAAGATGTTGCCCTGGCACATATTCTTGCATATGAAGTTCCTTCAGCAAATGGAAGATATTGCATGGTTGAAAGAGTTGTTCACCACTCAGAGCTTGTGAAGCTCATACACAAAATGTATCCTGACATCCCCATGCCAGACAAGTAAGTTAAAATTATTTGCAAGCACTTTCTCAAGTGATTACACTGGAATCAAATCGAGAACAATATAATGTTGGGTATCATTTCTTCCTTAGTTAATTTCTAGTTGAGGACTGGGACATACTCCCCCGTTCCAAAATATAAGGCATAGAAATTTAGTCATAGGTCAATATTTTCTAAGTTTGACTAAGTTTATACACAAAAATATCACTATCGACAATACCAAATCAGTACCAATGTTTTCTTCTCCTTTCTACAGGTGTGCTGATGACCAGCCATTTGTCCCAACCTACCTGGTATCAAAGGACAAGATAAGAAGTTTGGGAATGGAGCTGACTCCCCTGGAAACAAGCATCAAGGAGACTATCGAGAGCCTGAAAGAGAAGGGATTTTTTACTTTTGAGTCGAGCCACCTGTGAAACAGCAAAAGCAGTTTCGTTGTGTTGGCATCACCTCACCAGTAGCATACACCATGCTATCCATGGGATGTTTATGTGCGTGGTTTTGTGGGTTGTGCCGTGACTTGGAATAAGTGGAGGCAAATTGTGGTTTGTGGATCCGTTATGATTTCGTGGATTCGAGTCTAGACATTCATATTCGGTACACAGAATGCTTGTAAAAGTCTGCACATCTCGTATTCTTTCTGATGCCACACATGAATCTGAAAACACATAGAAATAAATAATACGGGAAAATTTCTTTTGTGAAGCAAAAATTTGGCAGTACATTGTGGCCTTGTGGGTACTAGCCAAACATACCGTGATAACCATGATTCAATTTTTTATTCTTATAGAATGATTATTTTTCTAAATTTCGGTCACTTTCTTATGCACCGTTAGATCATCCAACAGCCAATAGGTCATTTTCCACCCAGTTTTAGTTCCCACGACGCACGCAGCAGTAGCCGTCGTGGCCGGTGCTCTCTCGCCGATGCCACATGAAAACCCTGTCCACCGGTTGTCTTTCCCACCGACGGCACTACAGTGTCCCCTCACCATCCCGCTCTAAGGCCATCTCCAGGCGCCCCCCCCCCCCCCCCCCCCCCACACATAGCCTATGGGGTGCCCCGAGCGAAAAACGGCATCCAGTCGTGCCCCCCCCCCCCACATAGCCTATGGGGCGTCCCGAGCGAAAAACGGCATCCAGTCGTGCGCACCATAGGCCGGTTTCGTCTGGGGCGGCCCGTTATTTCGCCCGGCGCTACCAGCCCAACCCCGCGCGCAAGGACGTGTTGCGGTAGCGCCGGACGAAACGACGCGCGCGCGGGCCCGCCGTGTCATTGACACAACAAAACGGCGCCAATTCTGCCGCCCATCGTAAATATTCCTTTCCCCTCCCGCCAAATTCACATCCCGCCCCGCCCCGCTCCACTTCCCACGTCGCCGCTCCACCTCCCTCGTCGCCGCCCCACCTCCCTCGTCGCCATGGGTCCGCCGCGCGCGCCGAAACCACCGAAGGAGAAGCCGCCGCCGAAGGCCAAGGCGCCGGCGGGCACCACGCTCGGCGTCAAGCGCCGCAAAAAGCCGCGCGCGCCCCTGCCGAGGCCGGAAGGGATGTCGGACGCGGATTGGCAGATCGACGTCGCCCGGCGTCAGGCAAGCACCAACGAACGCAACGGCCGGCGCGTCAAGACGGCGGCCCAGAAGGCGGAGCACGTTGCGGCGTCCATGGCCGAAGGTTTGGCCTTCCCCGCTCAGATTAGGACCCCAGAGAGAAGCGCCGCCGCAGCCGGTAGGACGAGAAGCTCGTCGCCGAGCAACTCCTCGTACTACCAAGAGCCTGCCCTGCGCAGGAACGCCGTCGGCCCCGGTGTGGACTGCCAGGCGCCCAGCCGCAACCTGTTCGACGAACAGGCGTCCGGCGTCTTCAACGGCAGTCAGGTATGTGTATCGCATAGGTAGGCCGCGACGTGTTGGCCGGAATGTGCATCGCATGATCGGCGTCTTTTATGTGTGCGTGCAGGTGCACGCCGACGCCATGAACGACATGATCAATGGGGGCGGGGATGAAGACGAGGATGAAGGCGAGGACGATGAAGACGACGACGAAGGCGAAGATGATGATGACGACGTTGTGACCGAGGGAGTCATTGATCCGGCCACCGGCGAGGTTGAAGGAGCCGGCGACATTGATCCGGCCACCGGCAAGAAGAAGAAGAAGAAGAAGAAGAAGAAGGGGACCCGAGGCGCTTGTTGGAAGGGCAAAGAAGATGAATGTTTGGTGGATTCTTCGAAGACGGTGAGTATGGACCCAATCACCGGCAGCAACCAAACCGGCGAGTCATATTGGAGGAGGATCAAAACAGAGTTCGATGAGCGCAAGTTCTCGAAGGACTATTGCAAGGTTTTTATGGAACGCAACCAAAATGCGTTATCACATAGATGGGGAATCATTCAAAAAGTTATAAACAAATTTCATGGTTGTTTGGAGAACATCCTCGCGAGGCCCGAGAGCGGCAAGTCGCCGGCCGATCAAGTAAATTTTCCTCTTCTTCCCTTTGTTTACTTTTGGTCGCCGGCCATATGATTTGATGCACATTGTTTTGCTAGATCGTCGACGCCCTCGCCTTGTACCGGGAGTTGAACAAAGAAAAGGATTTCAACTTGGCGCATTGCTTCCGGAAGCTCCAACATTGTGAGAAATGGAGGAAGCTTCGCATTACCCTCAACAAGGACGGCCCGAGCGACGTTGGTGATGGCAAAACGTCGGACGGGCGGCCTACGGGGACCAAAAAGGCCAAGGCGTCTCTTGCGGCGGCGGCCAACTCGGCTAGGACGGCGGCATCCATCGAGAAGGTGATCGCCGATGTCTCCAAGAATGCCACCAAGAGGCGGCCGCCAGCGATGCAAGGTAGGTGATATTGATGGACAAGACGGACAACAAGCTGGAGCTCGAGAAGGCCAAGGTCGCGTCGAAGAAAAGGAGAGAGGATTTCATGGTTCTCACGGCCGACGTCTCGGCGTTGGATGCACATGCGAAGGCGGCGTGTGACCTGCTGCGTGCCGCGATCTTCCAAGAAATGGGGCTCCTGCCACCCACGGCGACACCCACGGGCATGGCCACGGCGACACCCACGGACACGGCCACGGCCACGGCGACACCCACGGGCACGGCCACGGCGACACCCACGGACACGGCCACGGCCACGGCCACGGCGACACCCTCGGGCACGGCCACGGCGACACCCTCTGGCGATACCCACGGCCGCGACGACTTCCTCGACGACGAACTCGACGGCGACACACCCAGAGAGGGCTTCCTCGACGACGCCACCGCCTGATCTCCGACGTCGTGCAGCGCGCGCCGTCTACGTCGTGCGTCCCTGTTTTGCGACGGGCCTAAACTTTGAACTTATATGTGGCCGTCACTTTTGATTCTGTGCCTTCAAAACCTTTAATTTATGATCAAATTTATGATCTCCAATTGAATCTTGTTTATTTGAATTTTGGGCGCCCGTTTTGGGGGCGACGACTGGGGAGGGACGGCGCCCATAGCCGCAATCTCGTCCGGACGCCCCCCATAGCGCTTGTTCCGGCGCCGATCCGGACAACCTATGAGGGCGCGACTGGAGATGCTCTAACTGACCGCCGGTCCAGGCACCGTCCGGGCACTGCACGTTCAAGTATTAAGAGCAATGCAGGAGAGCTGCATGTGCAACAGTGCAACTATTAAACGGGGAGAGTGCAAGGGGTGAAAAATAAAAGGCCCTAGGGAAGCTCCGATACTGATTACTAGTAGCACTGAAATCGCTTTATTTCATCGAGCGCTCGCTCGATTTCCATCGCATAGCACGCGCAATGCTCTCCCTCTTCCCCTCTCCAACTCAAGTCCTCCCTCTCTTCCCCGCCGTCCACCTCGAGCTGACGTCGACGACGCTGCTGCGGTGGAGAAGGAGCCGACAAGGATGGAGCGATGCCGCAGCCGAGCAATGGATTTAACTTTGTGTGTGTGCCGCTGCGGCGGAGAAGGCGCCGACAAGGATGGAGCGATGCCGCAGGAGCAATGGACTTGTATGTGTGTGTGTGTGTGGGTCGGGGAGGCCGCAATTTGAGTGGGCGGGGCGGCGAGATAGCCGTAGGCGACGGTGGAAGGCAGTGGCTACGGCCGATTTGTCGTTTTCCCTGTCGAAAAATGGAGGGACCGCTCCTCGCCCTAGTGGCACACCCATTTAACTTATAGTCAAGTCATGGCACACAAAATGGATCTTCTCCGTGTATATGTACCACTATCAATGATGGTATACTACTTGATCCTTCTACCATTATGCACATTTATGTACGAGCGAACTATGTAAGCAAAAGGAGGAATTCAAGCATGCACTACATCGTTCATGCTACTAGTTGGATATCTAATTGTCCTAGTTGTAATAGTGCTTTGCCAGAAAAGACTTGACCCAACGCACGCGTCGCTTCTCAGTCATCTGTGAGAAGGTTATGCCCATTTCCTTGTGCTCGATCAGGTGACCCAGGGCCGCCAGGAGGGCACCTTCCTCGAACCCAGGAAGGTTCATCACAGCATCATGATCTGATCGAGGAGATGTCGCATCGCAGCAAATCAAATTAGTTAGCTAGACGATCAAGCAACTGATTCCCGCGAGAGATATAAGCTACTAAATGAAACGGATTCGGAAGCAGCATACCTAGATGCGGTGGCGGAGCCAGGAATTGAGGTGAGCCGGGGCCAATTTTTAAGGTCAAAAAAAATTATAACGCAAATACAAGTCTACATAATAAAACAATACGAGAAAACATAAAAATACTCAGAAAATGCAAACATGGACTCCCGCCCTTAAAAAAACACGCAAGGAAGAAATCACCATATCCGGCTAGCTCATTGGAAGGAGAAATAAATTCAAATATATCATAATATAAATCTGAGATTTGTAAATGGAATCCTACCTCAACGTGACAAGCACCAGGCCCACACCGAAATGAGCTTTCTTATCCCTAGGTGAAATTGCACGGCTGATGCACCAATCCCGTGTGCGCCAGGCTGGTGATACAGAGTCCTAGTTTTTTTTTTTTTTTTTTTTTGAGAAATATACAGAGTCCTAGCTGGTTTGACGGGATAACCCACAGGGCCACAACCCCTTCGGAAACAAAAGCAGGCCCATAGCCCATGTAACGCTTCGACGCCTCCTGCTTCCTTTCTCCAAGATAGTCGCCGCGGGACAAAGCTCACCAACCTTCACTCATGGCGATAGCGTGCTAAGAAATTTGACTTGATGGAGCCGAGGTATCGCGCTCTGCGACAGGGGACCGGGGGCGGCCGCCCCTGCTCGCCCCCATAGTGGCGCCGCCACTGCCTAGATGGTTCTCCTCAAGTCCTCTTTCTTCACGCTTCAAGCGCTGTGAATCCAACATGCCCCTGTGTTCCTAAGAAACACAAAGAAAAACTGAGCCGGAAGGCTAAAACCAGGTACAAACAAGCTCAAACCAGGTATTGCAGAAGAGAAACTGAGTACTACCTCCGTCCTAAAAAGTATGTCATTTTTTTGTCTAAATTTGAATGTATCTAGGAACTAAATAGTATCTAGATACATTAAAATTTGGACAAAGAAATGACATCCTTTTTGGGACGGAGCGAGTATCAATTATCTTCAAGCATACATGCGTCCGGTGAGGGTGGCCAGTGGTGTTATCCTGCAGCATGTAGTCATCGTCATCGACGGGTGCCACATCTCTTGCAGCTGCAAGAAATTGTATTCAGTAAATGCTATAACAGACGATTCTAGTAGAAAAATATCATTAGCCACTGGAAACACAATTGAACATGATATCTTAACATTGAAACGAACAACTAAGAAAGGAAAACAGGATGGGCCGAACGCAATTTCCGCGTAGAGTACAAGGAGAACATCAGAAGAAATAGCGACCGCACAAGTAGGTAAATGAATCTTCCAGCGGGTTAAGTTCACATAGTGGAGAAATGGTGGCAACAATCTGACCTTCCTCTTCGTCGTCGTCGTCCGTCCACTCTTCCATAAGATTCCTGAGCCTTCCTGTGGACTGCAGATCGAACTCGACAGAGCCATCTGCTAGGATTCGAAAGAAGAAGACAGTTGTCTGTTAGAGTAGAGAACTCACGCATACCTCCGACTACAGAACCAATTTAACCTTTTCGGTTGGATGAGAATGACCAATTAATTTGACCACAAGAAACCGCGAAATTCGCAGAAAAATCGCGTACCAGATTTCTCTTCGGATGCCTCCGCTCGTCCTTCCATCGTCCTTGCTCGAGGCGGTCGCGGCGAGAACCGTCGAGCGCGAGAGCAGCTTCGTTGAGGGCCTCGGGAGGTAGGGGCTCCTTATATAGGCCGGTATCGTGGGAGGCCACGATCGGACAGAGAAGGGGACGACTAGGGATCGGACGGGCCGTACCGTCTGATTAGACAATTCTTACTGGGATTTCTCTTGGCTTGAATAGTTTCCATATAAAGTTACCAATTAATGTCGAGGTATTGTCGAATCTAGCGGAGACAGGGTGTCATCCGGCTAGGTATAGAGGTGGATGGAGACGTAGGTGATTCCGATGACGTGATATGTACGAGTTTACCCAGTTTCAGATCTCGCAATGGTGGCAAAGCCCTACGTGCTGCTATAATTCAGTATAAGGCAATATGAACCGATTACAATAAAAGTTAGAGCGTACCCTGAGGCGTCCCTCCGTCCGGCTTATAAGCCGTCTGGACTAGGGTTTGCAGGAGGAAACTTAACCGACTAAGTTACAGAGTTTGTAGAGTTTTATACGAATCCGGCTTGGGCCGTGCCTTAATCCCTAAGTCGACTACAATGCATGCCGCCTTCTGCAACCTTCCCTTAGCCGAATGAGCCTACTGCGCTTCAACATACCGGTCCGCCCGGTAAGCCGGTTTGGCTGTCCACCACTATTGGCCACCCTGGTATATTGACTTTTAGTCACCTTCATGAAGGTACCTGTTCGGCATATCCCAACATTAACACCCGCAAAGCTTTAAGTTCTTCAACGGCCGACTTTTGTTTTCCGGTCTTGACTTATCCGGCAAAACTCTTCGAGGGTGTTTGGTTAAGTTTTTTTCTTGGCTTTTGGCTTTGGCTTATAAGCCATAAAAGCACCTAATTAGGTGCTTTTGGCTTTTGACTTTTGGCTTATATCATAGTAAAACATAAGCCAAAAGCCAAAAGCTAAAAGCACCTATTTAGATGCTTTTTGGTCTTATAAGTCAAAGTTAAAAGCCAAATAAAAAGCCTAATCAAACACCCTCGAATTCATCCGTCTGTATAACTTGGAGCCTTCCCAGAGTCTTCAACAGTCCTAAGACATGTCGAACAACTTTGTGCTTTGTCGGCTCTTCATGTGCCGACTACTATGCCGTGAAACACTTGAGTGCTCATCGACACGTGTCTTGATGATTTGACGGTTTCATCAGTAATGGCAGGCTACGCTGACCATGATATCTTTGAATGCCAGGGCTAGATTTTGTTTCCCGCACAGAGATATGAACCGTCAAGGGGAAGATAACGGGCAATGTAGCACGATCCGTGACGCGTGGCAAAAATGACGCACCGCTTCGCACTAGTCTCGGAGCACCCTCTATAAGACCTTCCCTCTTCTTCGTCTGATCCACCGTGCTTTATTTCCATCTCGAACCCTAGCCTCCTCATCTTCAAGATCCACAGATCCTCTCGAACTCCATGGCCTCCAGCGCTCCTTCCTCCTCTGCCCCGGCAAAAGAGCCCGCGCTCAACACGCCACCACTGGCATCAGAGGTCACCGCTCCCACTGCCGCGACCTCGAGCCCGGTCCAATCTCCGGCTGCTTCTCACCGCGACGAGGTCACGTTCGCCATGGCGGCCTCGGAAGCTATGGCTGCAGTGGATGCGGTGATGGAGGAGGAGAGCACCGCTGAAGAAGAGGAAGAGGAAGCGGGCGACAATGTGGGCAGCGCTGGCAACCCCACCCACATCTGGTTCTCCTCCGTCGTCGACGACAACGAGCTGACGATGATGGCAAGTGAGGGAGCCATCCCTCCTCCGGCCGCTTCGGCTTGGAGGGCCGCAGCAGGCGACATGTCTCCTACACCCGTGCAAGGCGAAAAAGTACTTCTCGTTTCCCACATCCTTCGCGGACTTACTTTGCCGCCTTCGACTTTTCTCCTGGAGGTTCTAGACCACTATGGCCTTCAGTTGCACAACATTACTCCCAATAGCATGCTTTACGTGGCCGGCTTTGTAGCGCTTTTCGAAGGCTACCTAGGATTAGCTCCTAGGTTAGATTTCTTTAAGTACTGCTTCCTCGTTAAGCGGCAGACTGTGAAGAAGGAGCTGCTAGTTGCCGGCTTCATTAGTTTTAACATGCACCGCGATAGAGATTGATACCCTCAGGTGCCAATTGTTGATTCGGCTAAGGGGTGGGCGTCCACCTTTTTATACTGCAAGGATGCCCCACTCCCTAATAAGCCGGTTGGGCTCCCGGCTTTTGAAGACATCGCCGGTGTGCCCAAGCCGTCGTGGAAAGAGAAGTTGGCGGAGGTGTTGCCGGCTAACCTCGCTGCCATACAGGCGAGGATTTCGCAGCTAACCTCCAGCTCTCCTCCCTTAACCGGGGAGGACACCATTATTTGCTGGATGACAAGGCGAATCCAGCCCCTCCGGTACCGTACTCGCCTTCTGTGCGAGTACACAGGTGAAAAGTCTGATCCGATGCGGATCAGCAAGAACGACTTGTCGGAGGAGCTTTTCGAGGCTCGCTTCAACTAGTTAAAGCCCAGACGCCCGAAGACCTGCAATATGATCAATCCCGACCTGTGTATACGGCCGCCAACCCTCCAACAAAGGTACTTTCATCTTTACAATGCAAAGTTCAATTCTTCAGCTTTGGCTTGATTCTGACATTCCAACTTGTCTATGTCAGATTCTGGGGCTTAACGTTGTTAAACCTGCCCCTGTGCCGTCTTCCGGCAAGGCGGCTAAATGATTAGGCACCCCGGTATCATCGGCTGGTGCAGAGAGCCGAAAAAGAAAGAAGAGCCAATCGCTTACGATTAGCGCTAAGTCATCATCTGATGATGATGCCCTTACTGGGCTTAACATTCCCACCAAGAAAGCAAACTTGAACTTCCTTTTTCGCTGCTGCTTTGCCGGATTATCACTGCATTAATCATTTGTGTCGGAGAAGGGATCCACCCGTAACTGAGTTCGAACACTGGGGGCTGAACACACGTCCTCACTTCCTCTCGGTGGCTTTGGCGACGGAGCTCGCAGGGATCACGGCAAACACAAGACGATCTTACCCAGGTTCGGAGCCCTCGAGAGAGGTAACACTCCTACTCCTGCTTCGGTGGTATTGCACTGTTCGAGGGGATACAACGCAAGTATGGCTAGGGTTACAAGAACGTGAGATCTCTCGATCCCCTGGCTGGGAGGTGATAGGTGTCAAACGTATCTATAATTTTTGATTGATCCATGCTAGTTTTGTGATGTTATCACATGTTTCTACTATCTTATTACATCATTTTTATGCATTTTGTCGGAATAACCTATTGACAAGATGCCTAGTGCCAGTTTCCTGTTTTGCTATCTTTTCGTTTCAGAAATATTCTCGGAATACGCTGAAAATTTACGAGGATTTTTTATTCGCCAAGACGGAGTTTCAGTCCAGAGGACAGCCCTAGGGGCCACCCACAGGGCAGGGACGACCCCCAGCCGCGGCCAGCACTAGGGCGGCGGGTGGGACCCGCCCCTGCTCCTGGTGGGTCCCCTCGGCCCCTCCGATGCCTATAAAATCAGATTAATCCCAAAAACGTCGAGTCGGCCATTATTTTCCAGAGAAGTCACCTCTAGGCGCCACCACCATAAACCCTAGTTCGGGGGTGATTCTGAAGCTGATCCCGGCACCCTGTCAGAGGGGAGATCGATCCCGAAGGGCTCTTCATCGCCATGCCTTCCTCCGGGATGATTTGTGAGTATTCCCACCTTGGACTACGGGTCCATGGCAGTAGCTAGATGGTAGTCTCTCTCCCTTGTGCTTCATGTATTATGATCTTGTGAGCTGCCTAACATGATCAAGATCGATTATTGTAATGCTATGTGATGTGTTTGCTGGGATCTGATGGATTATGAAGTTATGATCAGATTGTGCATGATTCTTATATGTTGATTTATGTTCTTGCATGCTCTCCGATGTGCATAGTTACTTTGGCCAAGTGATTGTGTGTATCTCCAAGAGGGAGTATTTATGCTAGATAGTGGGTTCATGCTCCCTTTTGTTCCTGGGCACGAGTGACAAAAACGTCTAAGGGCGAGGGTGTGCTGTTGCTACTAAGGGTAAAACAGCGGTGTTGATGTATTAGTATTGCTTACTTCATGCGTTTTACTTAATGCAAATGTCTGTTGCTTGCAAGTTAATACCGTTGGGTGACAGGCTGGATAGCGATCCCATGGTGGACTTTTTAGACAAAGATGCAGTTGGACTCAACGGTCTTTATTCATTGTTGTGATGCCTACATAAATATTATCATGTTCTCTATGTCATAGCAAGATTAAGTTTGTGTTATAATCTTGTCAATTGCCTAGCTGTAATTTGTTTACCCATCATATGAGTGTTTTATTTACTTGAGAGACTCCACTAGTGAACCCATGGCCCCCGGTCCATCTTTTTACATTGATTGCAACCTTTATTCATCACTTTTCATCATCATTACTCCTCTGGTCCACTTTCATATTTTCATCTGTTTCACTATACAATTAACCGCTTTGTTTTCTGCGAGACCGGAAAGATTGACAACCTTTCTGCCGTTGGGGGCAAAGTAATTGGTTGAGTGTGTGCATGTCCACGTCTATTGAAGATTAAGCGCCAGAGATCTTCAACATTCACTTTGTTATTGATTTCAAAGTCCTACTGGTTCGATAAACCTCGGTTCGTTAACGAGGGAAAACTGCTACTTACTACATCCACGCCTTCGCTTGGGGCACAACCCAACGCTACCATTACCGATCATCAGGAGGCAGCCCTGCCCTTCTTATGGTGCTCCGGTCATCTTCCCGTTGGCGGGAACGGTTGCCACATAGCACCAAAAGAGGATACAGACATTCTGCCCTTCGGTCCTATCCATGGACTTGGCCCATGGTCGATTAAAGCGCCGGTTCATGGCAGGGAAGCGGGGCGTGCTGATGACGCCCATGGTGACGCCCGCCATGGAAATGCTTCGATCTTGGTCTTGATTCACCGAAGCGGAATGCCTTGGTGCTTGCTTTGGCCGCAGTGGTGGTCGGCCATCTTTTATCACCGGAATAGCAATTGTTGCTGTCTGTGCCGGTGCAGGCACGGTCGTCATCACCAGCGTCAGCGCACAGTGTCCTGCGGCCGGAGCAGTATCACGCTCCTGTCTGACAGGGAGTCACGGCGTGCCTGACGCTGTCTTCCTTGCGAAAAGGGGCTCCGCGAGGGCAGTTTCCCCTTCCCGCGGGGAGATGGGCTTCGACTCCTCATCCTCCGCGAGGGTTAGCCTCGCGGGTCTTCGTTAGCCACGGGCCGATCCCTCGGGGAGGCCTGCTGGGTGGCTCCCCGCTTCAGCAAGTCCATGGTCTTCATTTTTTGCTTGCGCCCGCTGGTCGGGCCCATATGTAGCAGGTACATGGCACCCTGGTTTCCACTGTACCGACAGTAGCCCCCGGGCCTAGGTTGTCCACCTGTCCGCAGTATATGAAACGACGTGGGGCCAAAAACTGCTGCCGGGCCCGAGCGGTGGCACACGTCGAGGTGGTGCTGTACGTGGCTTACGTCACCCACGTCGCGCACTCCGCCGCGATGCCTCGGCAACCGTTACCCGCGTCTGCCTTTAAGGCCTGGCGCCGCGCGCGGCTGGGAAATGTGGCTTGCTCCTTGTGCTTCCAATCTTCCCGTTAGCTCCGTGCGCACCTTCTCTTCTCCCAAATCTTGCTCTCATGTTCCCCGCTCGCCGCCATGGCTCCGAAGAGGTCCACCGGTGGGAAGGACGCGGGCCGGGGAGGTTGTAGCGCCCATGGCGACACCGTTCGACGACGCTGCTGGTGCCAGGGAGAGCTCCGCGGCCTTTCCCCCGAACGCGGTGACTCCCAGTGTGGCGGCGACAGGAGGTAGCGATGCTGCGCCAGTGGAGGTGGTCCGGGTGGCGTCTCCGCCCGCCGACGTCGTCGTGGATGAGGCGGTGGCAACGCCGCCCGCTGTCCGGTGAGACCCCAGGCCGGAGGACTTGGTGATGGCGCCGGTGTGAGCCCAACACCTGCGGCCACCGAGAGCGGTGGAAGCTCCATCCGCGAGCACTTCCTGCGGGCGCAAGCGAAGCTGTCAACACGTTCGAGGCCGACCTGGCTCGACGGGAGAAGGCGCTCGCCGAGGAGCGCACGGAGGTTTGAGCTCTTTGCGAGGATGACGCACGCGCAACCGCCGAGGCCGAGGAACATGCGCAGCTAGCAGCGGCCGACAAGGAGCTCAACGCAGCGCAAGAGGCCCGACTGGACGCACTGGAGACGACGCTTCAGGCTCGAGAGGCGGCGGCGGCTGAGCGCGAGGCGTTGGTTCTGCTCCTGGAGCAGAGGGGAAGGACCTGTCGGCGAAGGTGGCAGGGTTGGTGACGCGGGAGGCCGCCATCCTTACTCGTGAGGATGCGGTGTCCCTTCGTGAGTACGAACTGGGAGCAGAGCGCTCCCGTCTCGAGACTCTTGAGCTCCAAATGACCGAGCGCGAGCGGTCGACGAGGGAGGCTGAAGAGGCCTTTAATCAGCGGCGAGCGGACCTGGAGAAAGAGATGCATAAGGTGGCCGACGAGAAGGACGCCCTTGATGTCCAAAGCGTCCGCGACGAGTGCCGCAGGACGCTCGAGCTCCAAGAGACGCGTACCGCCAAGCATGAGGCGGAGCTGGAGAAGCAGATCAAGGCACTGCAGGAGCAACTTGGTGCCACCCGTGACGCAATTGGCGAAGAAAGGGCGGCGAAGGAGAGTGTCGTGCGTGCCGCCTCCGACCTTTAGGCAGAGTTGGCCGGACTCACTGAGCAGGTGGGTCCTGTCGCTGACGAGCTCGCCGAGATGCGCGAAGCCAAGGATTTCGCGCTGATGCTGAAGCAACAACATGGGAAGATGTTCCGTGAGCTCTCGTGGCAGGGCCTAGCAGCGCCACATTGTCGCGGATGACGAGGTGGGGAGCTTCCTCCACTTCTTTGCTAAGCTGGTGGAGGCATTAGAGACGGCCCAGGCGGGGGTTCATGCCCTTGTCAACGAGGAATGTCGTGACATGCTGGCCAAGTGCGTGGCCCTTGTCTTTCGAACCTCTTCATCGCCGACGAGGAATTCAACTTCGCGACCGTGATGCGGCCCATCGCGCCCCAGGAGAGCCGCGTCGAGCTCACCGAAAGTAGAAGGATCATGTGCTGGCCTGTGTTGCGCTGTTCCAGCGTCCCCCTGCGGCTGCTGCCGCTGTGGGCGGCGAAGGTCTCGGCGAGAGAAGCTCTGCCGCCGTGGAAGGCGAAGAGGAGCTCGGCGAGGGTGGCTCTGATAGTGACGCTTCCTCCTTGTAGAAAGTTGCTAAGTGCCCGTGGGGCGTTTCTTTTATGTATCTGGGTTGTACTCTGAACTCCTATTTGCGTGTTCTAAACTTTATTGTCTTGTCGATATTGGCGAGGGCTTGTTCTCTTGTAGTTCGCCGGGTGGCGTCTTCTGGGCCAGCGGCAGTAGGCGGCCGCGGTTTCCGGCGGGCCGGTGTTGCCAGCCCCCGGGCCCTTGTCATGTACGGGCTTGCTTGCTGGGACGAAGTGATAGGGGCCCAGAAAAGCTGCTGATGGTGGATATTAAAGAGTTGGGTGGTGCCCCAAGCGAAGGCGTGGATGTAGCAAGTAGCAGTTTTCTCTCAATGAAGAACAAAGGTTTAATCGAACCAGTAAGATTTTGAAATAAACAACGAGGTGCCCGTCAACGATCTCTGGTGCTTAATCATCAACGAACGTGGACCTGCACACACTCAAACAATTACTTTGCCCCCAACGGCAGGAAGGTTGTCAATCTTCCCGGTCTGCTGAAAACAAAGCGGTTAAACATATGGTGTAGTGAAATGATTTATGAAAACGGACCAGCGAGCAATTGATTATGTAAAACAAGTAAACGAGGTTGTAAACAATGTAAAAAGATGGACCGGGGGCCATGGGTTCACTAGTGGTGTCTCTCCAATAAATAAAATACTCATATGAAGGGTAAACAAATTATAGTTGGGCAATTGACAGAATTATGACACAAACTTAATCTAGCTATATCAAAGTGTTCACGGTAATATTCATGTAGGCATCACAACAAGGAACAAAGACCGCCATCCGACTGCATCTTTGTCCAAAAAGTCCACCTAGGGATCGCTATCTAGCCTGTCACCCATCGGTATTAAGTCGCAAGCGACAGAAAATTGCATTAAGTAAAGCGTATGAAGTAAGCAACATTTATAATCACGTAGACATAAACACCGCTATTTTACCCTTAGTCGCAACAGCACACCCTCGTCCTTAGACGTTTCTGTCACTCGTGCCCAGGCACAAGAGGATCATGAACCAACTATCTAGCATAAATACTCTCTCTTGGAGACATAAGCGATCACTTGGACAAAGCAACTACACACATTGGAAAGGATGAAAGAACATAAATTAATAACTAAGAACCATGCACAATCTGATCATAACTTCACAATCCATCGGATCCCAACAAACACATCATATAGCATTACAAATAGTCGATCTTGATCATGTAGGGCAGCTCACAAGATCATAAACATGAAGCACATGGGAGAGAGACGACCATCTAGCTACTGCCAAGGACCCATAATCCAAGGTGGAACTACTCACGCTTCATCCCGGCGGAAGGCATGGCGATGTAGAGCCCTCCGGGATCGATCTCCCCTCCGGCAGCGTGCCGGGAGCAGCTTCAGAATCTCCCCGAATTAGGTATCGAGGTGGCGGCGGCGTTGGGTCATGTTTCTGTAAAATAATCGTTGCCCCGAGAGTTTTAGGGATTTAGGAATTTTATATGCGTCGAGGGGGGCCGAGGCGGTGCCCATGGCACAGGGGTGGGTCCCACCCACGGGTGTAGGTGGGGCCGCGGCCAGCTGCCGCCCCTGGCCCCTAGGTGCCCCCCAGGTTGCCCTTTGGTCTCTGGCTTCCTTTTGTCGCATAAAAAATCCTCTTAAATTATCGTCCAATTTTGAGAATATTTCCAGAAGTAACTTTTCTGAAATAGAAAACAGCAAAAACAGGGAACTGGCACTAGTCATCTTGTTAATAGGTTTGTCCGACAAAAAGTCTAAAAATGATGTAATAAGATAGTAAAAACATGTAACAATGGCATATAAATAGTATGGAACAATCAAAAATTATAGATACGTTTGACACTAGCATAACCTTGATCAAATAGTAATGTAAAGCACATGATCGAGTAGGTAAGTGATAAACAAAATAATTTTTGATGAGACATGCTACTAGCGTAACCTTGATCAAATAGTAATGTAAAGCACATGATATGAATAAAGTGATCCAAAACAATTGTCTATATTTGATAATCAAGCAAACAATGAGTAAACAAGTTGCATCATCTAAGCAAAACCTTTCATGAATAGTACTTTGGAGACATGAAAGAATAAAGATTAACATAACATGAAAGTCTTCAAGGTAATATTTTCTTGTCAAAAGTATTTGAAGTCAACACAAAGGAAGATGCAAGTTTCAGCATTGCTTCAACTTTCAACATGCTTATCTTATAGATAATGTCAACATAAAGAATCATGATTAAGCATAAAGATGCAATATAATCAACTGCACCCAGAGTCAGTGTTGCAAGCTTGCTTTGAGTAGATAGAAAGAATAGGAAAACTGACTCAACATAAAGTAAAAGAAAGACCCTTCGCAGAGGGAAGCAGGGATTAATCATGTGCTAGAGCTTTTTATTTTTTTATGAAACAAAAGTAAAACAATTTTGAGATATGCATGCTTTTGTCAACGAATCCATAGCAAAGAAATATGTTAGTCCCCCGTAACAAGCAAGGATTTTAGACTTGTGAGAGCGGCTCCCATAGAGGAACGAGTACATTCCTCTTTCTCCTTTGTTTATCACTAACCAATGTTTGACCGATTTCTCAGGTTGCACTGTGTGAAGGAGATATTAATGATTGGTTGAATTTATATTTTGCGGGCTGGGAACCCTTGGCCATCTCTCGGATTTAAGTGAGCACGTAATCCACGATCACCAGGTGAAAGGGGGAAATGACCTTGCTTGACACAGGATATAACAAACTTCCTTACCACTTCCTCATGAGCTAAAAATAGAGACACAAATTGGAGTATTTTGAAGTTTTAAAGGTAGCACATGACAAATTTACTTGGAATGGCACGAAATACCATGTATAGGTAGGTATGGTGGACATTGATGGAAATATATTTGGCTCAAGGAGTTTGGATGCACGAGCAGCATTCCCGCTCAGTACAGAGTTTTTGGCTAGCAAAGGATATCAAAGCAAACAAGCACCAGCAACTGGAACAAGAATGACTATAGAACATACATTAAGCATAAACACAAAAACTCTACACTGTCTTCCTTGTTAACCAAACTTTCATTTGATGAAAATACACGACTATCAAACTCACAAGTATGAAGAAACTTTATAAATTCAAGCTTTAACGATATGTCTTCACTAATGAGCCTTAACTTAAATAACCAACAAGTTTAAGCATTAATTCACTTAACATCTCAAAACAATTGTCAAGTTTCAAGTTATTCAAACATGAAGATCTACAAGACTATGCAAGTTTTTCATCACACCACTACCACATGCACGACATTTTTGTCATTCCAACCCTTAATAACATTAAGTGCTTGAGTTTCCCCACACTTAAGAAAATCTCCTCCTACCATAACATCCAAAGCATGCTTGCAAAAATAAAAAATACCAAAGTAAAAGCATCTAAGAAGAATACTCATGGCTAGCACAGATTGTATTTTTTTACGAGCCTCCAAAATTCTTTTCCAAGCATCCTTTAAATCTTCCTCACCTCTATGTCGGAAGGTGAGGACCTCAGCCTCTGGTGACACAATTAAAGGAGTAAAACTAGACATACTACCAAACTAAATAACAAAAAAGAAGGTAAAAACAGGAATAAAGACTACACTAATTTTTTTTTGGTTTTAAAATTTTTAAACAAGTAAATAAGGAAAAAAAGAAGTAAACTAAGCAAGACAAAACAAAGTAAAGTGATTGAGAGCGCGTGACTCTCCGTGATGCAGCTCCAAAGTCCCCGCCAACGGCGCCAGAAAACTGCTTGATGGTGGATATTAAAGAGTTGGGTGGTGCCCCAAGCGAAGGCGTGGATGTAGCAAGTAGCAGTTTTCCCTCAGTGAATTGCCAAGGTTTAATCAAACCAGTAGGACTTTGAAATGAAAAAAGAGGTGCCCATCAACGATCTCTGGCTCTCAATTGTCAACGAACGTGGACCTGGACGCACTCAAACAATTACTTTGCCCCAACGACAGCAAGGTTGTCAATCTTCCTGGTCTGCTAAAAACAAAGCGGCTAAACGTATAGTGTAGTGAAATGATTTATGAAAATGGACCAGCGAGCAAGTGATTATGGAAAGCAAGTAAACGAGGTTGTATGTAAAAAGATGGACCGGGGACCATGGGTTCACTACTGGTGTCTCTCCAATAAATAAAATACTCATATGAAGGATAAACAAATTACAGTTGGGCAATTGACAGAATTATGACACAAACTTAATCTAGCTATATCAAAGTGTTCACGGTAATAATATTCATGTAGGCATCACAACAAGGAACAAACATCGCCATCCGACTGCATTTTTGTCTAAAAAATCCAACTAGGGAATGCTATCCAGCCTGTCACCCATCGGTATTAAGTCGCAAGTGACAAACAATTGCATTAAGTAAAGCGTGTGAAGTAAGCAACATTTATAATCATGTAGACATAAACACCGCTGTTTTACCCTTAGTCGCAACATCACACCCTCGTCCTTAGACATTTCTGTCACTCGTGCCCAGGCACAAGAGGGGGCATGAACCAACAATCTAGCATAAATACTCTCTTTTGGAGACATTAGCAATCACTTGGCCAGAGTAACTACACACATCGGAGAGCATGCAAGAACTTAAATTAATAACTAAGAACCATGCACAATCTGATCATAACTTCACAATCCATCGGATCTCAACAAACACATAAAATAGCATTACAAATATTCGATCTTGATCATGTAGGGCAGCTCACAAGATCATAAGCATGAAGCACGGGGGAGAGAGACGACCATCTAGCTACTGCCATAGACCCGTAGTCCAAGGTGGAACTACTCATGCTTTATCCCAGCGGAAGGCATGGCGATGTGGAGCCCTCCGGGATCAATCTCCCCTCCGGCAGCGTGCCGGGAGCAGCTTCAGAATCTCCCGGAATTAGGTTTCGAGGTGGCGGCGGCGTCGGGTCATGTTTCTGGAAAATAATCATCGCCCCCGAGCATTTTAGGGCTTTAGGGATTTTATAAGCGTCGAGGGGGACCGAGGCGGTGCCCAGGGCACAGGGGCGGGTCCCACCCGCGGGTGCAGGTGGGGCCGTGGCCAGCTACCGCCCCTGGCCCCTGGGTTGCCCCCCAGGTCTCCCTTTGGTCTCTGGCTTCCTTTTGTCGCATAAAAAATCCTCGTAAATTATCGTCCAATTCTGAGAATATTTCCAGAAGTAACTTTTCTGAAATAGAAAACAGCAAAAACAGGGAACTGGCACTGGGCATCTTGTTAATAGGTTAGTCCGACAAAAAGCCTAAAAATGATGTAATAAGATAGTAAAAACATGTAACAATGGAATATAACTAGCATGGAACAATTAAAAATTATAGATAGGTTTGACATGTATCAGCTGCCGCGCCCAGTAGATGGCACGTGACAGGGCATCTTTAAACCGTGGCGTGTAGCTATCCGCCAGGACTTGAATGCCTCCGGGAAACCCGGCATGCGGGGGAGCGTCCGAGACGGCAGGCCTGTGCTCTGCAGGAATCCTGCGACAGGCCTTAACTCCTTTGAGTGCCCGACTGGTCAAAGCTGCGGCGATGGGATACGACGGGAGACGACCCTGGTGTGGTCGAGTCACGCGCCGCGGGTGGCCCGTGCCGCATTAACTTCGTTGGTGGTTGGGAGCGGAGTAGACACTAGCGTTACTTCCCAGTAACTCCTCTGTTACCGCCCCGCCAGTATAAATAGGGGTGGCAGGGAGCGTGGGAGGAGGCACCAGAGCACCTCTTCCCCTGCTAAGTCTTCCTCTCCATCCTTGTAACTTGGTGTTGTAGAAGGATGCCGCCCAAGAGGGTGAAGACACCGCGAGGTGGCGGCTCTGCCGAAGGTGGGAGTGGAGGCGGCGGTGGCGAGGCCAGGGTTGAGGATGAAGGTGGGGGCTCAGATGGGCCCTCGGTGGGCTGCCTACTAACCGGAGCTCCCCGAAATCCAAACTGGGCGCTGCCGTACTCTTTGCCACCAATGTGTACGGCGGCTCCTCCTTCGCTGTGACCGAGAGGGAATTGAAGACAAGGACGGTGCAGCGCCACCTTTCCTTGGCTCGACGTCGAGGTGTGGGTAGTGCCCTTGTGCTTGCCGTTGCGTTCTTACGCCGCTGGCGCTTGGTCGGCGTCTCCCCGCCCGAGGGACCTAGTCGCCGAGCTCATGCGGTGGCGGAGTTGATGGAGAGCACCTTGCCAAGGTAGGCTTCTCAGGCGAGGTGCTCACCCGGGCTTGTCGTAGAGGTTGCCGATGTGAAGGGGCCGAGGAGGGTGATGACCCACAAGTGTAGGGGATCGCAACAGTCTTTACGGGTAGTACGACCCTAATTTATTGACTCTATTTTGCAAAGAAATCATCAAGCAATTCATGAGGACTTTTAATGGAACCATAAGGTAAAGCATTATACCACACTTTAGCATCACCCTTTAATGAAAAAGGAAACAACTTTACTAAATAGTAACGCTGTATCTTCTTGTCATCAGAAAATAAAAAGCTAAGCGAAGCTAATTTATTCATGTGTTCTATAGCATCATCATTCTCAGTTCCACAAAAAGGATCAGATTCAACATTAGATATAAGTGAAAGATCAACAGAGAAATCAAAGTCGTCATCTTTAATGCATATAGGAGAAGTAGCAAACTCAGGATTAGGTGTGAAATGATTTTTAACAGCATGTTTTTCAAGCGATATCCTCAAAGCATCAGGATCTTTTGAAGCTTCACAATCCGTATATTGTCTAATAAACTCATCATTAACATCAATATAGGAATCATCAGGATACCTACTCTCATAATTATATAATTCAGGAGAGCTAGCAGGTGTAATAAGACTTTCATCAGGAATTGTAATTTCCTTAGACTTAGCAACAAGAGCATCCAGAAAAGGACCTAAAGAACCAGAATCATCAAGCATAGTAGAAGCATCATCAAATTCATCAGAAATAGTAGCAGACCCAGAAAGTGACGCATCAACAGTAGGATGAGTGTTTGTAGGTGGTGTAACAAGTTGATTTAAAACAGTAGGTGAATCAAGAGTAGCTTTAGAGTTTAGAGCAGTACCTTTCCTTGCGGTGGAAGGTAGTATCAGAAACTTAGGATCACGCTTATCCTTCATGATGAAGAATAAATTACGGCAGACAAAAAACTCCTTGGTGAACTTATAAATAGAGCTATGCTCCCCGGCAACGGCGCCAGAAAATAGTCTTGATGACCCACAAGTGTAGGGGATCGCAACAGTCTTCGCGGGTAGTATGACCCTAATTTATTGATTCGACACAAGGGGAGCCAAAGAATATTTATAAGCCTTAGCAGTTGAGTTTTCAATTCAACCACACCTGAAAAGGATCTCTCTGGAAGCAATTTATCAGTAGTAACAGTAATTTGATGGCAGCAGTAGAACAGTAACAACAGTAATAAAATAAAGGCAACAATGGTGACAGCAGAAATATTGATTGTAAACAACAGGATTAAAAGCACCGTAGGCATAGGGACGGATAGACGGGCGTTGCATGAATAAGATAGCTCATGAAATAAACATAACTGGGCACAAAGCAAATAAATATAGCATCCAAGTATTAAACAATCATAGGCATGTATTCCTAATTTAGCCGTACGTGCTTGCAATAAGAACTTGCACGACATCTTTTGTCCTGCCATCCGGTTTCAGCCGGGCCAATTAAGGAACAAATGGCAATTAAGGTGTTCCTTTTAATAGAACACCGGAGCAAAGTATTAACACAAAATGAATACATGTAACCCTCGAGTTACCAACCATTCCCATCGATGTCCCCATTTCTGTCACTCGGGGTCTCCGGTTCCGGTTGACAACAAGTGCATACAACTAGTAGATAGGACCCAAACATCAATTATATTCATGAAAACATAATGTGATCAGATCTGAAAACATGGCACTCGGGCCCAAAGTGACAAGCATTAAGCATAACTAATTGTACCAACGATGATCAACACAAATAGAGGATAGTAGGCATCATGCCCTAACAATTTGGCATTGAATTACATGAGCAATCTTATTCAATCCCCTTGCTACAGCAGGGAACTACTCACACATGGAGAGAGACATCATGGATGGTTGATGGAGAGGCGTTGGCGGTGACGATGGCGGTGATCTCCACTCCGGCAGGGTGCTGGAATAGCGATCCTGGACCCCGAATTTAGGTTTCGGGATGGCGGCGGAGCTCCGTATGGTTTCTGGGGAAAGTGGTCTCGCCTTCGACGTTTTTAGGTCAATCGTGACTTATATGCGAAGGAGGGCCGAGAGGCAACGCTCCAGGGGCAGGGGCGACCCCTGGCCGCGGCCTAGGGCCCACCCGCGGGTGGGACCTGCCCCTGCTCCTGGGGTGGCCCCCCTCTGGGTCCTCCTGGCTCCGTGGCTTATTCTTCCCAAAAATACTTTTCCATTTTTTCTGGAATTTTCCGCTAACTTTTCAATCCAGCACAAGAGAAAGACACCAAATGCAATTCTGCTAAAAATAGTGTCAGTTCGGGTTCGTTCCAAACAATTCATTAAAAACCAGAGGCAAAACAATAGCAAAGTGTTTGGAAAAGTAGATACGTTTGCGACATATCAACTCCCCAAGCTTAGCTTATTGCTTGTCCTCAAGCAATTCAGTTGACAAACGGGACGCGATGAAAGAAACTTTGACAAACACATTTGCGTCATTTAAAGCATAGAAGTTTAAACCATGATCAGTATTTTAATAAGAACACAAAAGAAGTTGCAAAAAACAATAGGACTTGAGCAATCATGAAGACTCATGCAAAGCACACAAAATGCTAACAAGTAATAATTTAGACATGTAACCAATAGCACCGATGCAATGCTTATAACAAGGTACGGTATAGTGATCTCTCGCTTGCCCCTTTTGTAGAGCAAAACATAATTGCCGGGTACCTCTTGAGATATTAAACGGAGACTAGATGTAAAGTTTTCAGAAATGAGAGAGTATCTCAAACATGCTCCAATCATTAAAACTTTGGGACAAAGCACATTATACTCAGAATGACAGCAATGCTCTATAAGATGGTGCTCAAAGAAGGGTGACGACTCAACATAAATATAAAAGAAAGGCCCTTCGCAGAGGGAAGCAGGGATTAATCATGTGCTAGAGCTTTTCAAAGTTTAAATATGAGAGAAAAGATAGTTTTGAGTAGTGAATGTCTTTGTCAACGAATGGCAGTAATAAACTTAGCATAACCCGTATCAAGCAAGCTATAGACTTTCGAGAGCGGTTTCCATTAGAATTTTTTTATTTTGAGCTGACACTCCTCCCCACCTTGTCTTTCACAAACCATGGCTAGCCGAATCCACGGGTGCCTACCAACTTTCCACTGGTCATGGAGGAGTGTCTTTTTTTTTAAGCTTACGATATTTGGCACCAGCTCTCTTGTGATTTAAATGAGCACAGATTCCATACTCATTGGGTGAATAAGAAAGAAGAACTTGCTTGATACTTCCTCATGAGCTAGCAACAGTGTCACAAAAAGGAATGTTTTGAATATTTTAAAGGTAGCACATGATAAATTTACTTGGAATGGCGGTGAGATACCATATATAGGAAGATATAGTGGACTCAAATGGAATACTTTGGCTTGAAGAATTTGGATGCACGGGTGGACATCACACCCGGTGCAAATGAAGGCTAGCAAAACGCTGAGGAGCGACCATCCGAGAGCACTACTATCATAATCATGCTTTGCGACAAAATTAATCAATGAATAGAGCATAAGAGTGATACTGCAATTCTAGGCACAATAAACCGGCAAGGCGTAACAGACTGTATTTTTATTCTTTTAACATGTGTGAACATGTGCCAAGTCAATCAAATAAATCTTTTAGAGGAAGATCTCACTTCACCATACCATGTTGTAAACAACGCAAAACATGCTCATGTCTACATGACAAACATGCACATGTGTGAACATGTGCCAAGTCAATCCGAATAAATCTTAACAAGGTGAGGCTAAGCATAAGAATTCATAAGGGCTAAGCAATATCATCTACACAACCTTCTATTATGGCAAACTAAAACACGAGCATGAGGATAAGCATCTGTACAAAAATGAAAGCAAATAGAGTTCATACCAAGTCCCCTCATCATATCTGTGTTGCCAAATATCATCATTATTGCATAGACACTTGCACATCCGAAAGATATGGAGATAATAAAAGTGTGCAAGTGCCGTCACAAATACGGGTTGAACTCTAAAACAATTGTACAAAATAAAGAAGAAGAGAAAATATTTTTGTGTTTTTCAAATAGTGAAAGGGAAAACGCAAAAGCTAAAAGAGAAATCTTTTTGTTGTTTTCGATTTTGGAAGGAAGCAACTTAAAGCGAAGAAGAAAACACCCGAACAAGAAACGAAAGAAAATATTTTTGGTCTTTTTGATTATAAGAAAGAAAAAGCAAACAAAGAGAAAATATTTTTGGGTATTCAAGTAGTAAATGAAAAGAGCAACAAAAGCAACTGAGCAAACTGAAAAGAACAAAAAGAAAGCAAAAGAAAACTCATGGATATACGAAGGAATGATGAACACACCGACATATAATAATTGAGTGAACGAAATAAAGAGATGTCGGTGAGAGATACGTACTCCCCCAAGCTTAGGCTTTTGGCCTAAGTGGGACTCATCTACCACGGTGGCGGCACGCCCCAGTTGGCGCCCGGCTGTGGCTGCCACTGCAAGTCCTGTGGCTCCTCCTCTGGCTCCTCCTCAGGGACTAGTGATGCGAGGTACTCATCCAGCACCTCCTCGGGAAACGAGTATCCGTCCCTAGCAATAGTGTTAAACAAAACAGGAGCAGGTAATCTCACATAGCGAGGGTTATCCAAATCAAAACCAAATAATAATCTATACTGCAAGTTCTCCAAAGTGGAATCAAAAGTGACAAAGTGATGAGATTTCATTGCAATAAGATTAAGCCTAATAACATCCAACTCTAAATCATCCTCTCTAGGAGGAAGCATGGAAGTGGCAAGCATGATTGAGGCGATAATACCTCCATAAATAGTCCCACTAACCTTATTAGTGCTAAGATGACGAGCAATAAGAGCGCCAATGTTATAAGTCTCATCACGATTAATTGTAGCGGCAAGAATAGCAATATCAGGACTAGACATGTTACTCGTGTTGTCCCGGGGAAGAACACAACAAGCTATGACATAGCCCAAATACCTCACAGCTGGAAACTGAATGCTCCCAAATTTTGCACGTGTAGAATCCCTCCAGTCATCATGACAGATGCTAGCGTAGAGATCCTTGAGGTGCTGGGGCTGCGTGTTCATCTTGCATGTGAGCTCCGTGTTTCTCACACACAGAGCACTGCAAAACTCAGACAAAGTCATTCTCCAAGGTTGTTCATATAAAATGAACTCCACACTTGGGTGATATCGATCATCAATGAAATTAAAGCTTTGCACAAAGATATTAGTGAGCTTAAGATATTGGGGCCTCTCCACTAATACAATATTCGTCAAACATGCATAAGTAACAAGGCTAGTAAATTCATCGCGTATACCTGCGGGTTGTAGAAATTCATAACATGGGTATACCGATGAACGCACATCCGACTCTCAGGCAAGAACAATAACACCAAGTGGCTCCAAATTTTCATTGTATGAGGGCCTCATTGGTGTGTTAGAACTTGAGCCTCTCGTTTCTCGACGAGAAGAGGGCTCCTTCTTCTTAAAAATCCCACCTAAATTGAACTTAGGCATATTCTTCCTTCTCTGATTTTTTTAACAAACCTCATAAAACTTGAAAATAAAATATAGGAAGTGCATTAAAATACTCTCATAACTTAATACCAACTAATACATGCATCAAAACCATCTAACAAATTGCAAATCAAGCATGCAAGTTCATATCAAAGGTCACCTACAGTAGCAAAATACTCAACTTACACAAAACCATTCAAGATTCTAATTGGAGGGGTGAAGAAGTCACATACCAGAGAAGATTTGCACCAAATCTCAGCAAGAATGATGGGCTGAGCAAAGAGATCGAAAATTCCAGCACCAAAGAGCAAGAACTCGGGTTTGAACAATGGGGAAGTGTTTTTCGAGTGATAGGGAGAGAGTGGGAGGAGACTCACCTGGTGGGGCCCTCCATAGGGCAGGGCGGCCCCTGGCCGCGGCCAGGTCCTCACCCGCAGGTGGGACCCACCTCTGCCCCTGGGGGGTGCCCCAGGTCAGCCCCAACCACTTCTGTGGCTCTTTGGAAAAATAAAAATTTACGCCATTTGTTCTGGAATTTTTCGACAACTTTTACCAAGGGACTTAAATGAGATTAGAATAAGCTAAAAAAAGATATTGATATTTAAAAGGGATAAACTAAACAAGAAATAAAAATTATAGAAAAGTAAAAGATAAATAACAGAGGAAAAACTAATGGTTATTAAAGTCTTTATGTTGTTAAAATTGATTTGTTAGCAAGGTTGATCAAGTCTTGCTACCACACCAAATTTATTTGACATAAAGAATTCAATTTCCAAAAGACAATTATGTTACCTCATATTGTATAGCAATTGTCCCAATCATGAGAGTTTCATATTTTCTATGATGTATAAGAATAGGATAATCAATAGCTCCAACCCTTGATGGCTTCAATATTTACAATGAAATTCAAACCAATTTTAGTATCAATCTTCTTTGGGAAATATACCGTGTGCTCTTTATCATCGACATGAAAAGTAACTTTTCCTTTATTGCAATCCATAACAGCCCCTGCAGTATTAAGAAAAGGTCTTCCAAGAATAATAGACATATTCTCATCTTCAGGCATTTCCAATACCACAAAATCAGTTAGGATTAAACAATTAGCAACTTTAACAGGAACATTCTCACAGATACCAATAGGCACAGCAGTAGATTTATCAGCCATTTGTAGAGAAATATCAGTAGGAATAAGCTTGTCTAAATAAAGTCTCTTATAAAGAGAGAAAGGCATAACACTAAATCCTGCACCAAGATCACATAAAGAAGTTCTAACATAATTATTTTTAATGGAGCAAGGAATAGTAGGTATACCTGGATCACCAAGATTTTTAGGAATCTTGCCATTGAAAGAGTAATTATCAAGCATAGTAGAAATCTCTTCATTAGTAATTATCTTTCATATATTTTGAATAAGGAGGTAATTTAATAGCATCTGTCAAAGGAATTTGCAAAAAGAGAGGCCTCATCCATTCACAGAATTTATTATAGTGTTCCTCCTCTTTAGTTTTCTGAGATTTAGATGGAAAAGGCATGGGCTTTTGCACCCATGGCTCTCTTTCCCTACCATGCTTTTTAGTAACAGGAGGTGCAGTCTCTTCCTCCTGTTCTTCAGGTTTATTAATATCATTCTCATGCTCATTACCACTTTCAGTTTCAGCATCAGAAATAGAAACATCATTAGGATTATTAACCACAGGTTCTTTATCAAGTTCCATATTACTAGTTTCTCCTAATTCTTTATGTTTCTTCTTTTTCTTTTTCCTTTTAGGAGAGCTAGCAATATTATTTTCAGCCAATTGAGACTCTTGTTCAATTCTTTTAGGATGTCCTTCAGGATAAAGAGGATCTTGAGTAGTGATGCCACCTCTAGTTAAAACACCACAAGCTTGTTTATCACTTTGTATAGGAATACCAGCAAGCAAATCTTTTTGTACTTTAGTAATTTGTTCAAGTTGAGTTTGAACCATGTGAAAATGCTTAACAAGTCCTTTAACATCATTAGCAGTTTTCTCCAAGACAGAATGCAAATTTTTAACAACCAAACTGTTATCATTTAATTGTTCTTGAACTTGCGTATTAAAATGAGTTTGTTTAACAATAAAGTTATCAAATTCATCCAAACACTGACTAGGAGGCTTGCTATAAGGAATATCATTGACAGTAAAATCATAAAGAGAATGTACCTCTACCATAGGTGGGTGAGTGGTAGGCTCACATAAAGTTTCAATTGGAGGTAAATTCTTCACATCTTCAGCTCTAATACCTTTTTCCTTAATAGATTTCTTAGCTTCTTGCATATCTTCTGGGTTTAAGAAGAGCACTCCCCTTTTCTTAGGAGTTGGTAATGGAGGAGGCTCAGGAATACTCCATTCATCATGATTTTGGGCTATCTTAGCCATTAGTTCTTCAGCTTCAGCTACAGTCCTTTTCCTGAAAACACAACCAGCACATCTATCTAGGTATGTCCTAGATTCAACAGTTAATCCATTATAAAATATATCAAAAAGTTCATTCTTCGGTATATTATGCCCTGGCCGAGCCCTGAGCAATGAGCCAAATCTCCCCCAAGCTTTAGGGAGGTGCTCATCCTCCAGTTGTCTGAAATTAAAAATTCTCTGCAAAGCCTCATGCTGCATGTGAGCGGGAAAATATTTTGCAAAGAAAACATCAAGCAATTCATGAGGACTTTTAATGGGACCATAAGGTAAAGCATTATACCAGACTTTAGCATCACCCTTTAATGAAAAAGGAAACAACTTTACTAAATAGTAAGCAAAGCGAAGCTAATTTATTCATGTGTTCTATAGCATCATCATTCTCAGTTCCACAAAAAGGATCAGATTCAACATTAGATATAAGTGAAAGATCAACAGAGAAATCAAAATCATCATCTTTAATGCATATAGGAGAAGTAGCAAACTCAGGATCAGGTGTGAAATGATTTTTAACAGCATGTTTTTCAAGCGATATCCTCAAAGCATCAGGATCTTTTGAAGCTTCACAATCCGTATATTGTCTAATAAACTCATCATTAACATCAATATAGGAATCATCAGGATACCTACTCTCATAATTATATAATTCAGGAGAGCTAGCAGGTGTAATAAGACTTTCATCAGGAATTGTAATTTCCTTAGACTTAGCAACAAGAGCATCCAGAAAAGGACCTAAAGAACCAGAATCATCAAGCATAGTAGAAGCATCATCAAATTCATCAAAAACAGTAACAGACCCAGAAAGTGACGCATCAACAGTAGGACGAGTGTTTGTAGGTGGTGTAACAAGTTGATTTAAAACAGTAGGTGAATCAAGGGTAGTTTAGAGTTCAGAGCAGTACCTTTCCTTGTGGTGGAAGGTAGTATCAGAAACTTAGGATCACGCTTATCCTGCATGATGAAGAATAAATTACGGCAGACAAAAAAGCTCCTAGGTGAACTTATAAATAGAGCTATTCTCCCAGGCAACGGCGCCAGAAAATAGTCTTGATGACCCACAATTGTAGGGGATCGCAACAGTCTTCGCTGGTAGTATGACCCTAATTTATTGATTCGACACAAGGGGAGCCAAAGAATATTTATAAGCCTTAGCAGTTGAGTTGTCAATTCAACCACACCTGAAAAGGATCTCTCTGGAAGCAATTTATCAGTAGTAACAGTAATTTGATGGCAGTAGTAGAACAGTAACAGCAATAATAAAATAAAGGCAACAATGGTGACAGCAGAAATATTGATTGTAAACAGCAGGATTCAAAGCGCCGTAGGCATAGGGACGGATAGACGGGCGTTGCATGAATAAGATAGCTCATGAAATAAACATAACTGGGCACAAAGCAAATAAATATAGCATCCAAGTATTAAACAATCATAGGCATGTATTCCTAATTTAGCCGTACGTGCTTGCAATAAGAACTTGCACGACATCTTTTGTCCTGCCATCCGGTTTCAGCCGGGCCAATTAAGGAACAAATGACAATTAAGGTGTTCCTTTTAATAGAACACCGGAGCAAAGCATTAACACATAGTGAATACATGTAACCCTCGAGTTACCAACCATTCCCATCGATGTCCCCGTTTCTGTCACTCGGGGTCTCCGGTTCCGGTTGACAACAAGTGCATACAACTAGTAGATAGGACCCAAACATCAATTATATTCATGAAAATATAAGGTGATCAGATCTGAAAACATGGCACTCGGGCCCAAAGTGACAAGCATTAAGCAGAACTAATTGTACCAACGATGATCAACACAAATAGAGGATACTAGGCATCATGCCCTAACAATTTGGCATCAAATTACATGGGAAATCTTATTCAATCCCTTCCTTCCCCTTGCCTACAGTAGGGAACTACTCACACATGGAGAGAGACATCATGGATGGTTGATGGAGAGGCGTTGGCGGTGACGATGGCGGTGATCTCCACTCTGGCAGGGTGCCGGAATTGCGATACTGGACCCCGAAGTTAGGTTTCGGGATGGCGGCGGAGCTCCGTATGGTTTCTTGGGAAAGTGGTCTCGTCTTTGACGTTTTTAGGTCAGTCGTGACTTATATGCGAAGGAGGGCCAAGAGGCAACGCTCCAGGGGCAGGGGCGACCCCTGGCCACGGCCTAGGGCCCACCCGCGGGTGGGACCCGCCCTTGCTCCTGGGGTGGCCCCCTCTGGGTCCTCCTGGCTCCGTGGCTTATTCTTCCCAAAAATACTTTTTCCAATTTTTTCTGGAATTTTCCGCGAACTTTTCAATCCTGCACAAGAGAAAGACACCAAATGCAATTCTGCTGAAAACAGCGTCAGTTCGGGTTAGTTCCAAACAATTCATTAAAAATCAGAGGCAAAACAATAGCAAAGTGTTTGGAAAAGTAGATACGTTTGCGACGTATCAGAGGCGCTGGTTCTTCTTCACGTGAACTTGTCGAGAAGGTTGCCCTCGTAGTGGGATATATCCTTGTTTGTGCTCGGGGTCTCATAGCTGAGCCCATGTACCTGATGTGTAAATGAATTTTTGAAGCATATTATGCTGTAATTGTATATAATGAAAAGACTTAATGCTTTGCATTTTGCTTGTTTCTTTCTTCCCTCGCGGATAATAAACCTTTCTGTGAACTTGTCGTTCTACGTTGGTGAGTTTAGCCCCCGAGCATGAAAGCACCAGACGTTGGTATGTTGTGACCGGCCCGGAACAAGGCCAACGAGTGCTGCACCTCGCGGGGTGGTAAGGACCCTCGAGAGCAATTTCTGAGGATCCCCTCTTGACGCGCAAACTGTTCACAGAAGTTAAGGATAGATCGGTGAGGCATGCGAGGCAGCGGAGTGACTGGGCAAGCCGGGACGTGTTTTAGACATAGTTGTGCCCCTTGGAGGTGAGTCGTGCGTGTCTTTCTTGTCTTCGAGCCTCGGGGAGCCGTGTCCGTGGGGACTTTGTTGGGCTCGGCGAGCCTTTTTGGTCGAGGGGCCTAATTGCGCTCGCTGAGGCTTTCTCGCTTGACCTTCCCTTGGGGAGGGCGGGTTGCGGCTCCGCGGCGACTTGGGCTGGAGTTGGTTTTTGGTTCGCGGCGACTAAGGCCAGAACGATAGTACGTTCGCGGGGACTGAGGACAGAATGGAGGTTTACAGCAACTAAGGCCAGAACGACAGTACGTTCGTGGGGACTGAGGCCCGAACAGATTTTTTTGTTCGCGGCGACTAGGGCCAGAACGACAGTACGTTCGCGGCGACTGAGGCCAGAACGGATTTTTTGGTTCGCGGCGACTAAGGCCAGAACGACAGTATGTTCGCAGTGACTGAGGCCAGAACAGGTTTTTTGGTTCGCGGCGACTAAGGCCAGAATGACAGTACGTTCGCGACGACTGAGGCCAGAACGGATTTTTTCGTTCGCGGCGACTAAGGCCAGAATGACAGTACGTTCGGGGCGACTGAGGCCGGAACGGATTTTTTGGTTCGCGGCGACTAAGGCCAGAACGATAGTACGTTCGTGGCGACTGAGGCCAGAACGAAACTTTTGGTTCGCGGCGACTAAGGCCAGAACGACAGTACGTTCGCGGCGACTGAGACCAGAACGGATTTTTTGGTTCGCGGCAACTAAGGCCAGAACGACAGTCGTGTGATGGAGGCACGTGTTTTACTTCGAAGAGAAGAGTTTTGTTATATTTGGCGAGGCCAAAAAACAAAAAATTGTTCCCCCAGCATGGGCACGGAGCTCCGCCAGCGAGCTCGGACCGCTAGCTCACGGGTAGAACTTGCACAAGTGTTCGATGTTTCACGGATTCGGTACCGGGATTCCAGCCTATGTCTCCAGCCTTGCAGCACCAGGTCTAGCGATGTGGACAACCCTGAATGGCCCTTCCCACATCGGCGTAAGCTTGTGGAGGCCTTCTCGGGACAGAATCCACCGTAAGACCAGGTCGCCGGCTTCGAGTGTGCGAGGGCGTACGTTGCGGCTATGATAGCGGCGCAACGCCTGCTGGTATCTGGCTGAGCGGACCGTTGCTTGGCGCCTGGCTTCCTCAAGGAGGAGAAGGTCTTCTTCCTGCAATCCGTCTTGCTAAGTTTCATCGAAAGCAGGACTCGGGGAGATCCGTGCTTCAGCTCGGTGGGGAGGACTTCCTCTGCTCCATAGACGAGGAAGAAGGGTGCTGTAGCGACCTTGCCTTTTAAAAATGGCCAAGATCCCTGTGATCTGTGCTAGTCCCTGGATCGAATAGCTAGCACCACAGTTTAAGATGAAGTATCATACATTGCATCAAAATTCTATTACAACATATGATCCAGAAAAAATAAACATTACAAATTGCATAGCCAAAGGCTAGCATGTTACAAAGTTCAGCAGCGGAAAACATATAATAGCATGGATCCTCATCATCTTCATGTGCCACAGGCAGACATGTTGGTTGCAGACTCGAAACCTATAGCGTTCCATACTCATCGTCAGACGAACCTGCAACGCTAAAAGCGTTGCAGCCAAAAATTGGTCAGAACCATTTGATTGGATCTGGCAAATGATACTTGTGGACTCATAAAGGAAAACTTCTAACATCTACATGCATATTTGGCTGGTGGATCTCAAGGCTCTTGCGCAAAGCAAATTTTATCCTATACTTTCAAAAATCATTTCTTTCTTTCCAAAAACTTTAAGAGACATCCCTGGGCGCACCAGTGCCTCAAATCCCCCATGTTCACCCATCAAGTTTTAATTCATGAAATTGGAATGAAGAGATCTTCTGCCATCAACCTTATTTGATCACTCGTGATAGTCCGATACCGGGGACACGGCTAAGATCTTAGTTTTAATACTCTCGAGAGTTTGTGGCACTTTCCCCACTAGACTCGATCAACCCATTCTATCCTTAACCCTCATTTAGTGAAAAGGAAAGGAGAAGATCAACACGAGACTTTTCAGAAGTGTTTTCCCATGGTACTCTAGCGAGATCACTGTCGTCCTACCCCTCTACATCATCAGATCTCACTGACCCAGGTCCACACAACATACTCCGTCAAGACAGAGCCTATATGACTAGTGGTTGCACGGTCGGGCAAACAAACACGGTGTGACATTAATCTCAAACCCTAGGTGGTCTTTCACAAGTGCACGTATTCAGGTTCACCCATAGAAATGGGCCTGAATAGCCACTCAACTTCGCCTCCATCATACAAACCAATACCACCTAGGTAGTTCATTAATTTAGTAGACTTTTTCCATAACTCAACTACAATAAAACAATTCATTTTTGTAGCAAGCCAATCTACTAAAATAATATAGGTCACTAGTCAGCTACATCATGTGGCTAACCTAACAGGTTTGCATAGCATATAACTTCAATAAAGACAGCCTATCATGCATGCTACTGAAAAATAGTCTACAATGCAATATAGTAAAATAGTAGGTCATTTATGCTGGAGTATCACTTGCCTTTTGAAACTTGTCGTTGCTCACACACTCTTTTCTATGTAACTCGTAGCTCTCCGTTCAATCTATACAGTACAAACACATAGCAATCAACAAACAATACAACAATCAAATAATACACACATAAGAGCAAACATGGATAGTAACAAAGGTAAATAGGTTGATGGTCCAGGTTTTAATACATGATTCAATATGCAAAAAGAATCAATGCATTTAGGTTGAGGTTTTCTATTAAAGGTCAAGGGGTGGTCAAGAGTCAAATATGAATATTTCAAAGTTATATAGATTGGAGTGGTGTTCCAAGGTATCAATAGGGTTTACATACTGAACTTGGTCAAAAGGGTTTAATGCTAAGTAGGCCAAGGTTTGCAAAACAAGTTAATAATGGGTTCTAAACCAAATTCAACATTCCTATGGTGGAAGGGTTCTAAGAAATATAGGTTCTGGTTCTACTGGACAGAGGACATTAATTTAAGTCATTTTCCAGAAGAAACCAATTTAAAATAATTTATAGATTTAAAGTTATGACAAAAATACTCAAATTGAGTTCTCAGATTTTTAGATCATCAAAATATTGCTCAAAAATATTATAAAATAGAGGAGCTATATTGCACATATTTTAAGGTTTCTAAAAATATTTTTCTTGCAATTTTTGGACTTATAGAAATAAAGTTATGTCAAAATTACTCAAATCACACATTTGAAATTTGAATAATTTCAATTTGGCAAAACAGAAAAATAATAGTTCTAAAATATTCTACAGATCATAAGGTTTTCAAAAATATAAAGTTCATTAAATTTGGCCGAGCCATTAAAAAGTTTTAAAGGTTTTGAGGTTCAGGGGTTTTTCTGCAAAACTGCCAATTAAATCTAATTCGGGAAAATCCCAGAAAAATGGCGGCTGACGTGGACGCTGACTGGGTGCTGATTGTGCGCTGACTCAACGCGCTCTTATTGGTTGATACCGGTTCGGTTTAGAGAAATAAAATGAACCGTACGATCTAGATCTAACGGCTACGATTAAAAGGATCTAGGGTCGGCCGGAGTTAGGGTTCCGGCGAACAGCGGCGCGTGGCGGCGACGGATCGGCATCACACGTTCTCGGCGTTCGGTGGCGTTCTCGGACGCGAGGAGCTTACCCTGACGATCAGCGTGACGAGGCGAGGTTGGTGGCGAGGTGGCGGTGCTCGGCGGTCTCTCCTTCTCCGGCGATTGCTCGTCGGAGTCGCGGACGGCGGCGGCTTCATTCGGGCGTGCACGTACGCGTCGATCTGGGGACGGAAAAATTAGGACATGATGTCCAGGAGATGCGGACGATCGAAACAATTTGATAGGGAGGAAAGGGAGGAGCTGGGGTCGTCGGTGCTCGGCCGGAGCTCCGATTCTTACAGGTGGCAATGGTGGCGCGGCGAGGTCAAGCACAGGCAGCCTGGCGGCATAGGAGTTAGGGTTTTGGGGCATTTTGGAGCGGACGACGAGGGGTATATAAGTGCATGCACGGCGCCAACAAACATCGCGAGAAAATCTCGGATTTGATCGAGTTTGGTTCGGATACGGCGTCGGGCGAGAGAGAGCAGGAGAGAAAGAAGGGGAGAGGGAGAAGGGCCGGTCGGAGAGCTTGATGGGCTGGTCCTGGGCCTGCTCGGGTGGGCTGGCTCGGTGGCCGCGGCATTCTCTTTTTTTTTGACAAAAACTTTTCCCTTTTTCTTTTCTCTGTTTTAAAAACTGAAAATGAAAACATAGCAAAACTTTTTATAAAAATTTGCAAAAATACTTTTTAGAGAGCTTTTCAAACATAGAATATTATGGCACTTGTCTTGCCATCAAATAAAATTAAAATATTTGAAATATCTAAACATTGCATAAAGGCCTATTTGTCACCCTTATGTCATTTTACCAAATAAGGTTTTGGAACCTCCTTTTTTTTTAAAATAAAAATAAAAATCCAGGAAATATCATTTTCTTAATAAATTAATTTAGGACAAAACTCTTTTATTTAAACAATGGTTTTATAAAACCTTTGAAACATTTTACTCATTTTAAAATCGTGGGCTTTAACCAAATTGAAATATTTGGCCAAAATGGTTTAAATAAAACCAAGGAAACAAATAGTATTATTTTTCATGATAGAATATAATATAATCAATTTTTATAATTTAAACAAGTTTTGAAAAAATCATTTAAATACTTTGAAACACTTTTCTAAAATATTTGTAGAATTTAAATAATTTATAAAGTCATATTTGATAGCTTTATAAGAATAAGGTTTGTGAACTCCTTTTGTTTCCAATGAATACCATAAAATACTATGAGTAATATCATTCAAAATAATTACTCATTTTTTATAATAAAATAATTTAGTCTAAAACATTTTATAAAGAGAGTTTGGGAAATCCATTTAAAACAAATACCCATTTAAAATCCTGGGCTTTATAAATATCAAAATATTTATTTTATTTCCAAAACTTGAAAACAGAAGGTAAAGGAATAATAATTAAAACAAAATACCCTTGAAGATTTCAATATAATCTTTTCAAAGTGTTTTTCTTGATTTTTGGAGACTTTCTTTATCTAATAATAAAAGTTTTAAATTTTTGTGATTTTTAAAACATTCCAAAGTTTTGGGATGTTACACACTACCACCCTTAAAAGGAATCTCGTCCCGAGATTCGGAGAGGCTAGAAAGAAAGATAGGTTTGGGATCTCTGGGTTTAGTCAAATGGGTGGGCTACCACCCTTAAAAGAAACTTTTGTGGGCAGTCTTGAACTCTGGCCTTTGGACTAGGGTCATATGGAAATTTGTGGATCCTTGTATCATAGGATTTAATTCCAATAGGTGGGTGTCTCTTCATGTAGCTTCGTATACTGTAGGGTCACTCGTTGGGTCTATCAAAAGTCCAAGATGAGAGAGTTTCACAACATCTTGTCCTCCATCCTTTTAATGTCTTCAGCAAGCTTTCGTCTCTAGGTTGACTTTCTTCAGTGCAACTTATCTATGCCATTTCTAACGAAACTCTCATGGTAGGCAAACAATTCCATTACACGGTTCCTTCTTCTTCTTCTTCTTCTTCTTCTTCTTCTTCTTCACATGAGCAATATTTATCCTCACCGTATATATTACGTGTCGGCAACACTTGCCTCACATAGGGTTAAACTACTCCGGTGGGTTAGGCTCGTCATCTCTCTTATGGGTTTTGTCACTCAAGATTTACCAGTCCAAATATTGAGGGTGAATAATATGGGTAGTAAGAATGGTGATCAGTCCATCCTGCACTCATATCATTTGCTCAATATGTAGATAGGTGAATCACGTATTCTAACTCTCGAGCATCCTCACTTATCTGACAGAAAGTTTCCAATCGGTAAGACAACCTGAGCTAATCTATAGATCCTTCAATACTATGGGGTTGCGAAAACTCCTACACAATGTAAGCTCACATATTGTTGATTCTTCAAGGCATCTTCTCTCCTTGGCGTAACAAACATCCCATCCAACATAGCTCGTAAAACTTCATTTAATTCTCTAGGACCATCCTGGTTCTTGTCTCCTCTGAGATGTTCTTGAAAGTCCAATGCTGTTGCACCTTGGGGTAGAGGTTTCATTGTGTTGATAGGTGATTGTTCCTTCACACAAATAAGGAAGTAATCCAAGTTGTGTGACATCCTTCAGTGGAATGGCTTGTATCTCAATAAGGGGCACTGGTTGGGTTTAGCATGGACAAGTAGAGATAGAAAGATCTGAGAGAAGTATTCCTACCCAACACAGCAAATCAAGCCAATTCACAAGCATCAAGCAACGTGGTTCACACAAACAAACAAACAATCTATCAATCAATAAGAACAAGCAAACTTTTATAAAATTTGAAATTTAAGGTTTTGAAAACTTAGTTAATACGATATATAGTCTAAAAACAAATGCACTAGTACTGCCATACCACATTTTGATAGGTCAATACTTTCAACGATAACGATACTAAACAAAACTCGCATAACGATACTAAGATAACTGGGTGGTCTCTCTAATCACATCTTGAAGCGCTTGATGTATTCCCGTGAGTTCACGCACTTGCGCTTCTTCTCGCGAGTGTTCTTTGCAGGTGTGTCCTCCTCATCACTTGAGATGTCCTGGATCACCTCTTCTTCCTCTTGCACATGTGCATGTGCATCTCCATTTCCAGTATTATCGTCACCACCTTCATCATCATCACTATCATCATCAGCAGGCGGTGGCGGTGGAGGTGGGTTGAGCTGCGCCTGAAGTGCTGCTATCTGGTTATCCTTCTCCATGTTTTGCTGCTGCAAGTTATGGATGTTTTCTTCCATATGCCCGGTGAGAGTATGCAGTGCCTGGAGTTCCTAGGTCTGTGTCTCAATGACCGCCTTGGCTTGGTCACGTAGCGTCATCTCCATGTGAACTCTTTTCTCCATATCGAAAGCATAGTACTCCATATCCTCTATGTGCTTCTCAATTGTGGAGATGTTCAGCCTACCTCCAGTAGTCTTCATGGGAATTCCATTCTCATCCCTCTTTCAAAAGTTGCGGAAAAAGGAGTCCTCCGGGATGTCCTCGGAGTGAGTATAGCACAAACGGGACAAGAGGTCCAGCATCGCTGTATTGATTCCTTCCTCCCAAGTTGGGTAAGTCTGGGTGTAATCCACAGCCTCGAAGTCCGGTGTAGTAAGATCAGCCCTCATGATGGTGCGAACTTCCCATCGTTCTACGCCGGGCACGTTGGTGTTCACCACCCTTCCCCTGAAGTAAGGCAGTGGAAGTTGCAATTGCTCCACGAGCTCAAATAGTTGTCTCCCAAAGGCGTGCTCGGACATCATACCAACATAGGCAATCTTGGTGTATTCTCCCATCTATCATTTGAAGAGAAGAGAATTATTAGATACAAATGAACAGGGTAAGAATTTACGAGGCAATTAACTAGCCTAAATAGAATTTTAATTAAATAAGTGAGTTTCGAGTTTGGCAATAAGGGTTAAACCTAGTATTACTAACCAAACCTAAGGGTTTCGAACCTACAGGCAACACAATGCTCTGATACCATCTGTAGCGACCTTGCCTTTTAAAAATGGCCAAGATCCCTGTGTTCTGTGCTAGTCCCTGGATCGAATAGCTAGCACCACAGTTTAAGATGAAGTATCATACATTGCATCAAAATTCTATTACAACATATGATCTAGAAAAAATAAACATTACAAATTGCATAGCCAAAGGCTAGCATGTTACAAAGTTCAGCAGCGGAAAACATATAATAGCATGGAGCCTCATCATCTTCATGTGCCACAGGCAGACATGTTGGTTGCAGACTCGAAACCTATAGCGTTCCTTACTCATCGTTAGACGAACCTGCAACGGTAAAAGCGTTGCAGCCAAAAATTGGTCAGAACCATTTGATTGGATCTGGCAAATGGTACTTGTGGACTCATAAAGGAAAACTTCTAACATCTACATGCATATTTGGCTGGTGGATCTCAAGGCTCTTGCGCAAAGCAAATTTTATCCTATACTTTCAAAAATCATTTCTTTCTTTCCAAAAACTTTAAGAGACATCCCTGGGCGCACCAGTGCCTCAAATCCCCCATGTTCACCCATCAAGTTTTAATTCATGAAATTGGAATGAAGATATCTTCTGCCATCAACCTTATTTGATCACTCGTGATTGTCCGATACCGGGGACACGGCTAAGATCTTAGTTTTAATACTCTCGAGAGTTTGTGGCACTTTCCCCACTAGACTCGATCAACCCATTCTATCCTTAACCCTCATTTAGTGAAAAGGAAAGGAGAAGATCAAGACGAGACTTTTCAGAAGTGTTTTCCCATGGTACTCTAGCGAGATCACTGCCGTCCTACCCCTCTACATCATCAGATCTCACTGGCCCAGGTCCACACAACATACTCCGTCAAGACAGAGCCCATATGACTAGTGGTTGCACGGTCGGGCAAACAAACACGGTGTGACATTAATCTCAAACCCTAGGTGGTCTTTCACAAGTGCACGTATTCAGGTTCACCCATAGAAATGGGCCTGAATAGACACTCAACTTCGCCTCCATCATACAAACCAATACCACCTAGGTAGTTCATTAATTTGGTAGAATTTTTTCTTAACTCAACTACAATAAAACAATTCATTTTTGCAGCAAGCCAATCTACTAAAATAATATAGGTCACTAGTCAGCTACATCATGTGGCTAACGTAACAGGTTTGCATAGCATATAACTTCAATAAAGACAGCCTATCATGCATGCTACTGAAAAATAGTCTACAATGCAATATAGTAAAATAGTAGGTCATTTATGCTGGAGTATCACTTGCCTTTTGAAACTTGTCGTTTCTCACACACTCTTTTCTATGTAACTCGTAGCTCTCCGTTCAATCTATACAGTACAAACACATAGCAATCAACAAAAAATACAACAATCAAATAATACACACATAAGAGCAAACATGGATAGTAACAAAGGTAAATAGGTTGATGGTCCAGGTTTTAATACATGATTCAATATGCAAAAAGAATCAATGCATTTAGGTTGAGGTTTTCTATTAAAGGTCAAGGGGTGGTCAAGAGTCAAATATGAATATTTCAAAGTTATATAGATTGGAGTGGTGTTCCAAGGTATCAATAGGGTTTACATACTGAACTTGGTCAAAAGGGTTTAATGCTAAGTAGGCCAAGGTTTGCAAAACAAGTTAATAATGGGTTCTAAACCAAATTCAACATTCCTATGGTGGAAGGGTTCTAAGAAATATAGGTTCTGGTTCTACTGGACAGAGGACATTAATTTAAGTCATTTTCCGGAAGAAACCAATTTAAAATAATTTATAGATTTAAAGTTATGACAAAAATACTCAAATTGAGTTCTCAGATTTTTAGATCATCAAAATATTGCTCAAAAATATTATAAAACAGAGGAACTATATTGCTCATATTTTAAGGTTTCTAAAAATATTTTTCTTGCAATTTTTGGACTTATAGAAATAAAGTTATGTCAAAATTACTCAAATCACACATTTGAAATTTGAATAATTTCAATTTGGCAAAAAAGAAAAATAATAGTTCTGAAATATTCTACAGATCATAAGGTTTTCAAAAATATAAAGTTCATTAAATTTGGCTGAGCCATTAAAAAGTTTTAAAGGTTTTGAGGTTTAGGGGTTTTTCTGCAAAACTGCCATTTAAATCTAATTCGGGAAATCCCAGAAAAATGGCGGCTGACGTGGACGCTGACTGGGTGCTGATTGTGCGCTGACTCAACGCGCTCTTATTGGTTGATACCGGTTCGGTTTAGAGAAATAAAATGAACCGTACGATCTAGATCTAACGGCTACGATTAAAAGGATCTAGGGTCGGCCGGAGTTAGGGTTCCGGCGAACAGCGGCGCGTGGCGGCGACGGATCGGCATCACACGTTCTCGGCGTTCGGTGGCGTTCTCGGACGCGAGGAGCTTACCCTGACGATCAGCGTGACGAGGCGAGGTTGGTGGCGAGGTGGCGGTGCTCGGCGGTCTCTCCTTCTCCGGCGATTGCTCGTCGGAGTCGCAGACGGCGGCGGCTTCGTTCGGGCGTGCACGTACGCGTCGATCTGGGGACGGAAAAATTAGGACATGATGTCCAGGAGATGCGGACGATCGAAACAATTCGATAGGGAGGAAAGGGAGGAGCTGGGGTCGTCGGTGCTCGGCCGGAGCTCCGATTCTTACCGGCGGCAATGGCGGCACGGCGAGGTCAAGCACGGGCAGCCTGGCGCCGTAGGAGTTAGGGTTTTTGGGGCATTTTGGAGCGGACGACGAGGGGTATATAAGTGCATGCACGGCGCCAACAAACATCGCGAGAAAATCTCGGATTTGATCGAGTTTGGTTCGGATACGGCGTCGGGCGAGAGAGAGCAGGAGAGAAAGAAGGGGAGAGGGAGAAGGGCCGGTCGGAGAGCTTGATGGGCTGGTCCTGGGCCTGCTCGGGTGGGCTGGCTCGGTGGCCGCGGCATTCTCTTTTTTTTGACAAAAACTTTTCCCTTTTTCTTTTCTCTGTTTTAAAAACTGAAAATGAAAACATAGCAAAACTTTTTATAAAAATTTGCAAAAATACTTTTTAGAGAGCTTTTCAAACATAGAATATTATGGCACTTGTCTTGCCATCAAATAAAATTAAAATATTTGAAATATCTAAACATTGCATAAAGGCCTATTTGTCACCCTTATGTCATTTTACCAAATAAGGTTTTGGAACCTCCTTTAAAAAAAATATAGAAATCCAGGAAATATCATTTTCTTAATAAATTAATTTAGGACAAAACTCTTTTATTTAAACAATGGTTTTATAAAACCTTTGAAACATTTTACTCATTTTAAAATCGTGGGCTTTAACCAAATTGAAATATTTGGCCAAAATGGTTTAAATAAAACCAAGGAAACAAATAGTATTATTTTTCATGATAGAATATAATATAATCAATTTTTATAATTTAAACAAGTTTTGACAAAATCATTTAAATACTTTGAAACACTTTTCTAAAATGTTTGTAGAATTTAAATAATTTATAAAGTCATATTTGATAGCTTTATAAGAATAAGGTTTGTGAACTCCTTTTGTTTCCAATGAATACCATAAAATACTATGAGTAATATCATTCAAAATAATTACTCATTTTTTTATAATAAAATAATTTAGTCTAAAACATTTTATAAAAGAGAGTTTGGGAAATCCATTTAAAACAAATACCCATTTAATCCTGGGCTTTATAAATATCAAAATATTTATTTTATTTCCAAAACTTGAAACTTGAAAACAGAAGGTAAAGGAATAATAATTAAAACAAAATACCCTTGAAGATTTCAATATAATCTTTTCAAAGTGTTTTTATTGATTTTTGGAGACTTTCTTTATCTAATAATAAAAGTTTTAAATTTTTGTGATTTTAAAACATTCCAAAGTTTTGGGATGTTACAGGTGCCTCGCCGGTTGTGCGGATCGACCAGAGCACAGATGGGAGCTCCTTAATCCAGTTGTTGCCATGAGCCTTCAGCTTGTTGAAGCTTCTAGTCTTGAGTCCTTTTAGTACCTCGGCGTTAGCACGCTCTGCTTGACCGTTGCTTCGCGGGTGAGCGACGAAGGCGAAGTAGATCTGAGTGCCCAGGCTGCCGCAGTAAGATCGGAACTGGCCGCTGGTGAACTGAGTGCCGTTTTTATGAACCTTATACTGCAGGGGAAACCACCACAGCTTTATTTTATTGCACCCAAAAAATATTTACAGAAAGGAAAAAACTATTTACAAGGGATCAATGTAAGTTGTCAAGCCATGATGACAAAGAAATTACAAGATCCTCCTTCACACTGTACTTAAGGAGGGTTACTTCATGAAAGAAAACAACCTTCCAGCTTATGAAAGTCGGCCTCATATGCTTGAAAATCCAGTCATTCCTTTGTTTCCAAATGCCCCAGCAAGCCAAAATCACAATCTCAGTAAAACAAGGCCCAGCAAAGCTCCTTTTGGCAATAAGTAAAGCATCAGCAAGGGGAGCAGGCACCCATGTGATCTGTAGGTAATTCCACGTCCTGGTGGTGAATTGGCAATTGAAAAACAAGTGCCTCCAATCCTCCAGATGGTGAGCAGGACATAAAACACAATCATAATTATCAGTTACCTGCCACTTTCTTCTAAAAAGCATCTCCCTTGTATTAATTCTATCATGAAGTATTAACCAAGCAAAGAATTTGTGCTTGGATTGGCATTTACTACTCCATATCCAACATGAAGGGACATGATTAGCATTGTGAGCAAAATGTTGTCTGTAAACCAAGCTTGGCTTGAAAGCCCCTGCTCCAAGAGTACAAATCCATCTATCAGAATCCTTCCCTGTAAGGGTCACCTCCGGTAAATAAATCTCAAGCAGGAGAAATTTATCATAAGCTTCCACAGATAATGGCAGGTAGAAGTTTTCACTTTTGTCTTCACTAGCCATGAACTGAGAAACTGATTGTTCTTTGTCTAAGGCAAAGGAGAAAAGTCTTGGATACCTATGTTCCAATTTCTCACTGCCCCATAAATCAGACCAAAAAAGAATGGATGTTCCAGAACCAACCTCTGCCTTTGTGATAACTCTATATGCATGAGACAGAGCAAACACTCTCTCCACCAAAATGACCCAAAGATAAAAACTGCATGAGGGACCGAATTGTAGTAATATGCATCCCTGATTAAATGAACCCAAGGAGTATCCTCATTATTGTAAAACTGATGCAGTTGTGTAAGCAGCAGAGACCTATTCTGGGCCAAACCCTCTTTTTTCCTGGGCTTACATACCATCTTCCAGGAGGCTAAAGAATTAACCTTTTCATTATCCTTTCTCTTCCATAGGCAGTGCCTTCTTGCTCTATCAATCACCTCAATTACCCCCACAGGTATTACCAGAGAAAGCATACAATATGTTGGAAAGGATGACAATACATAATTAACTAATACCAATATATCACCATATGAGAGAAAAGAGGCAGTAGCTGACAATCGCCATTCCACTCTGTCAATCAGAGGTGAGAAATCCTACACAGCTCGCTTGGTAGTACCCATTGGTAAACCTAAATATGTGAAAGGCATACTACCAGTCGTACACTCCAGGAATTCAGCCAATTCCACCACCTCATCCCGTGGCACATTTATCGGCACCAAAGAAGATTTATGATAATTTACTTTAAGACCTGTGAACTGCGCATACAACTGGAGGATATCCTTAAACACTTTCAGGTCTTGTTTATTAGTAGGGAGAACCACTATAGTATTATCATCATATTGAACTATAGGATATATGCAGTTCTGATTGGGATTGGAGCATTCAGCAGTCCATCTCGATAAGCTTTGTTCACTAGACTCTGTAATAAGTCAGCTCCTTCCACAAAGAGGAGAGGGGACAAATTATCTCCTTGTCTAACACCTCTCTTGCAAACAAAAGGTTTGCCAGGAACACCATTAAGGAGAACTGAAGAGGAGCCTGAGGACAGAATTTATTGCACCCAAGAAATAAATAGAGAAGGAAAACCTTTTGCTCTCAAGACCTGCAGGATCGCACTGTGATCTAATGTATCAAAGGCTTTCTCAAAGTCAATCTTGAAGATAAGCACCTTATTTTGGATTGCTAGCATTGAAATAAAAATTTAAAAGACGAGGCTAAACAGTCTTGTATTGTTCTGCCCTTTATAAATCCATATTGATTATCATGAATTGTTGTGGTAATGATGTGCTGAAATCAGTTGGCCACAAGCTTTGTAAGGAATTTCAGACAAGTGTTAGTTAATGATATAGGCCTAAAATCATTAACACTTTATGGGTTTTCCACCTTAGGAATCAAAGTGATGTATGACCCATTAATACTCTCCAATGAGGACTCTCCACAATAGAAATCATTGCATAACCTAACAAAATCCTCTTTCACAATGTGCTAATATTTTTAAGAAATAAGCCATTAAACCCATCCAGGCCTGGGGCTTTATGAGTCTTCATATGTTTAACTATTCCTTCAATCTCCTCAGTAGAGAAAGGCTCTACTAGTCAATCAAGACCCTCAACTTCATGTACAATTGCCGATAGATCAAACGGCTAAGCTATGGGAATTGTAACACCCATTCTTCCTTTAAAACTTTGACAAAAAGCAGCTGCCTTTTGCTGATGATCAACTAGGATGACTCCATCCGAATTTTTCATCTCAGCAATTGTATTATGTCCATATCTCTCTGTTGCTTTTGCACGAAAGAACTTAGTGTTCTCTCCTCCTAACTGAACCCATCTCATCATACAACGCTTCTTCCAATAATCTGACTGCATTAGCAAAATTCTCTTGAGATGCCCATTGACAATATTTCTGAAGTTAAATTCAGGCCTGCTCAGAAACCAATCTTCCTCAAGTTGATCCATGAAAAAAAATAACTACATTACAGTTAGCAATCAAAGCTTTAAGTTGAGATAAAGATTTCCCCCAAGCCTTTAGCTCATGCCTTAACTTTTTAAATTTAGCTGTAAGAGTATTTGCACTGGATTTTGCATGAACCGGCATCTCCCAGACCTTTTGAACCAGCTCCATGAATCCACGTTGATTCACCCGATGATTTTCAAATCTAAAAACTTGAGCCTTGGGAATAGATGTTGAGATACTAATCACACAAGGTACATGATCTGAAGTGGGTTTAGCTAGAGGATGGACCATGGTATTAGGATATTTTAGTGTCCATTCATAGCTAGTAAAAAACCAATCTAGCTGTTCCAACAGAGGTTGACCTTGCATGTTTGACCAGGTGAAGCTTCTTTCCTTCAAAGGTAGTTCCACAAGTCCCTGGTAACTGATGATCCCATTGAAAATGAAAATGTCATTCATATCTGCACCAGGCCTATTTCTATTATGCAATGAGCGAATGAAGTTAACATCCCCCACCAGAAGGCAAAGTTCATGGGCTTGGATAGGCAAATCATGAAGCCATTGAACAAAATCATCCCTTTCTGGGCCTCTACATGGGCCATAAACATTAACCAAAGTCCATTGCTCCTTAGTGTGCTTGGAGGAAAATTCAATTCTAATAGTTGATCGATGAATTTCTAGTAATCTTCCCTCAAAAATTACACTATTCCACAAAACAATGAGACCACTAGAAAAACCAACTGATGGAGAGAAAGCAAACCTATCAAATCTCTTAGGACAGAAGGATCTGATAAATGTGTGATCAAAATTTTCACATTTTGTTTCTTGAAGACACACAATTGCACATTGGCTTTCTTCAATTTTGTTAAACACCATTAGTCTCTTATCTTTATCATTTAGTCCTCTGACATTCCAGTCCAACACTTTCCAATCAAGAAATTTATGCGTTGCATTATCCATATGAAACATAATGGGAGATGCAGCAAGAGTTGACATGGATAACCAATCAAAGCATTCGCCAACAGAAACAAAATACTAGAACTGAATTGCATAGCATGGCAAAAGACATGTGTTCCTAACACCACACATAAAGATCTCAATCTGATACATAAACATAAAGTTCACCAAAGCAGACCATAACATGATAAAGAAGCAAGACAAATATATGCCCATGACTAGGCCAAAATCAAGCAAGGCCTTATTATGCATTGTACACATATGAAGGCTTGCCCTACTCTGGATCGGCTTCAAGCCTATCCACTGCTAACTCCTCTTCTAGAATTTCCAGATATCTTCCAACTTGCTACAGCACCTGGACAGGAGTGTGAGGGGTCACTGGGCCCTCGTCCATGACGATGCGGTTGGGAACACCAAATCGGCACACGATGCCCTTGACGAACATGACGGCGGACTTGGCTGGGATTGTGCGGACCGGCTCCACCTCGGCCTACTTGGTCAATCTGTCGATGGCGGCGTAGAGGTAGCAGTAGCCCCCGAGCGCTCGCTGGAAGGGTCCCAAGATGTCCAGACCCCAAACTGCGAATGGCCATGAAAGGGGGATGGTCTGGAGGACCTGTGCTGGTTGGTGCATCTGCTTGGCGTGGAACTGGCATGCCTCGCAAGACCTGACGCGTTCGCTGGCGTCCTGGAGAGCGGTGGGCCAATAGAAGCCATGGTGGAAAGCTTTCCCAATGAGGGTCCTCGCCGAGGAGTGGTGACCACGGTCTCCCTTGTGTATGTCGGCGAGGAGATCACAGCCTGTCTGGGTGGTGACACACAGTAAGCCGACCCCGTTGGGGCACTTACGGTATATCTCTTCGGCCTTGATGTAGTAGAGCTTTGCTTGGCGGGCGATGCGCTCGGCCTCTGCATCATCGTCTGGTAGCGTGTCATCCTTGAGGTAGCACTTGATATCGGCCACCCAGCTCGGGTCCTGCCGGGTGAGCACCATGATAAGGTGGGCACCCATGGGTGTGCCCCAATCGGGTGCACCCATCAGGGGTGGGGGTGGCAGTTGCTTCCCAGGGGCGCGTCGTCGTCGCCGGGTAGAGCAATTGACGCCTTGTAGAGTCGCTCCTCGAAGACGCCTAGAAGCTGTTGTTGTCGCTTGGATGCTCGCTTGGCGATGCCATCCGCCTCCGAGTTTTCTCCGCGAGGGATGTGTACCAGCTCCATGCCGTGGAAGCGCTTCTCGTACTTTCGGATCTCCTCGAGATAGGTGGTCATGCGGGCGTCCTTGGCCGTGTAGCTCTTGTTAGAGAAGTTGACGAGGAGCTGGGTGTCGCCCTTGATGACGACGCGATTGACACCGAGGGCGATCGTGGCTCGGATCTCGGGGAGGATTCCCTCATACTCGGCGATGTTGATGGAGACCTTGTCCTTGTCCTTGATGTGCAGTTGCACAGCGTAAAAAAGCTTGCCGCTAGCTGGGGAGATGAGCAAAGCGCCAGCCCCGCGCCCTCCTTCGCGAACATGCCGTCGAATTTGATTTCCGAGCAGCGGGGGCCCCCTCCTCCGGGAGCGGAGGTTCCTTGTCGTGGCCCTTCCCTTCATCGGGGTCGGTCCACTCGGCGACGAAGTCGGCCAGAGCTCCTGCCTTGCTGATCCTGGTAGTGTGGAACTCAAGCTGGAAGGCCTGAAGCTCGATTACACACTCGACGACCCGGGCGGTTGCGTTGGGGTGGCGCAGGACCTGCTCCAGTGGAAAGTACATGCGCACCTTGATGGGGTGGCCTTGGAAGTTGTGGCACAACTTACGAGAGGCGATGAGGAGCGCGTAGAAGAGCTTCTGCTACTGAGTGTAGCGCTCGCGTGCATCACGCAAGATTGTGCTGACGAAGTAGACAGGGCGATGTACGAGCTGAGTCACTGTTGTCTCGGCATCCTTCTCCGTGTCGGGGAGGCCCGAGTCGGCCGCCTCGGCGAAGGGCGCCTTCTCAGTGGCCTCGTTGAGGGCTTGCTTGCCCAGATGTTCAGAGAGACCTTGGTTCTTTGGAGGCTCCGGGAGACCTTGGCTATTTGGAGGCTCGGGGAGACCTTGTCCATTTGGAGGCTCGGGGAGACCTTGCTTGTCTGGATGCTCGGGGAGACCTTGCTTGTCTAGAGGCTCGGGAGACCTTGCCCGTCCGGAGGCTCGGGGCGACCTTGCTGGTCAGGAGTTTGGGTGGGCGCCGAAGGCACCTTCTCCTTGGCGAGAACTGGTTCCTCCCACTCCATGACAAGGACTGCGCTCGCCGTTTGCGGTGTTGCCACCAAGTAGAGTAGCAGGGGCTCGCGGGGCTGTGGAGCGACCATGATGGGCGGGCTGGCGAGGTACTTCCTGAGGTCCTCGAAAGCCGCGTCCGCCTCCAGAGTCCACTTGAAGGTTCCCATCTTCTTCATGATTTTGAAGAAAGGCAAAGCCTTGTCGCTGAGCCTAGAGATGAAATGCTCGAGCGTAGCCATGCACTCTGTCAGACGTTGCATGTCTTTGAGGCGTTGATAATCGCCAAGAGCAAGTAATCACTGTAGCACAATTCGATAAGTATTTGAGTGTCGAACCCACGAGGAGCTGAAGGTAAACTATCTATTCTCTAAAGCCCTATAACCCTCTTATATGGCCTTTTATGCAAAGCAATAAATTTGAGTAAGAAAGGAACTAACTAATGGAACCAAGTGATGTGGAGTAGGTTTATCTAGCAACAAGTTTCTAAGAGCAAGCTTTCTAATGCAAGTTTCTTAAAGCAGTTTTATCAAGGTAACAAGTAGCAAGAATCTCAAGTAGCAAATATCTCAAGGGAGCAAATGTTCTGGCAATTGTTATTTCATTCATGTGGTTGTCACAATTAGTGAAGCACATGTTTTAGTCTTAATTGTTTCTTCTAGGGGGGAGCCATAAATAGGTGTAGCCAAGTAAATGAGCAAATTACACAACTCTTATGATGGATCTCATGGCCAATTAAATGTGCAGCACAAGAATTATTAAGACATAATTGTCCCACCATAGCCTTAAGTTCTAGGGTCCCCCATATATATCCCCCAATAGAGTAACTTCATGATTCGGTCTCGGGTTTACTTGTCCTCCCAAGTCTCCCTCACTCCATTACCTGACCGGTGATCACCTTACATGCATTCCCCAACATATGCGTGCACTCATACATTGTTGTAGCGACCTTGCCTTTTAAAAATGGCCAAGATCCCTGTGTTCTGTGCTAGTCCCTGGATCGAATAGCTAGCACCACAGTTCAAGATGTAATATCATGCAAATGCGTCAAATATCTATTACATCGAAGATCCAGAAAGATAAAGTATTACAAATTGCTTAGCACAAGGCTAGCATAATACAAAGTTCAGCAGCGGAAATCATATAATAGCATGGAGCCCTCATCATCTTCATGTGCCACAGGCAGACATGTTGGTTGCAGACTCGAAACCTATAGCGTTCCTTACTCATCGTCAGACGAACCTGCAACGATAAAAGCGTTGCAGCCAAAAATTGGTCAGAACCATTTGAATGGATCTGGCAAATGATACTTGTGGACTCATAAAGGCAAACTTCTAACAACTACATGCATATCTGGCTGGTGGAGTTTCAAGGCTAGTTGCATAAAGCAAATTTTATCCTACTTTTCATAAAACCATTTTCAATTTCGACTTAACATTATGAGACACTCCCATGGAACGCATCCAGTGTCTCATTTACCCGGGTTCACCCAACAAGTTTTATTACTGAAACTGGAATGAGTGAGATCTTCTGTCGACAACCTTATTTGGTCACTCGTGATTGTCCATCACCGGGGACACGGCTAAGATCTTAGTTTTAATACTCTCGAGAGTTTGTGGCACTTTCCCCACTAGACTCGATCAACCCATTCTATCCTTAACCCTCATTTAGTGAAAAGGAAAGGAGAAGATCAAGACGAGACTTTTCAGAAGTGTTTTCCCATGGTACTCTAGCGAGATCACTGCCGTCCTACCCCTCTACATCATCAGATCTCACTGACCCAGGTCCACACAACATACTCCGTCAAGACAGAGCCCATATGACTAGTGGTTGCACGGTCGGGCAAACAAACACGGTGTGACATTAATCTCAAACCCTAGGTGGTCTTTCACAAGTGCACGTATTTAGGTTCAACCATAGAAATGGGCCTGAATAGCCACTCAACTTCGCCTCCATCATACAAACCAATACCACCTAGGTAGTTCATTAATTTAGTAGAATTTTTCCTTAACTCAACTACAATAAAACAATTCATTTTTGCAGCAAGCCAATCTACTAAAATAATATAGGTCACTAGTCAGCTACATCATGTGGCTAACCTAACAGGTTTGCATAGCATATAACTTCAATAAGACAGCCTATCATGCATGCTACTGAAAATAGTCTACAATGCAATATAGTAAAATAGTAGGTCATTTATGCTGGAGTATCACTTGCCTTTTGAAACTTGTCGTTGCTCACACACTCTTTTCAACGTAAGTCGTATCTCTCCGTTCAATCTATACAGTACAAACAGATAACAATCAACAAACAATACAACAATCAAGTAATACAAACATAAGAGCAAACATGGATAAAACACAAGGGTAAATAGGTTGATGGTCTAGGTTTTAATACATGATTCAATATGCAAAAAGAATCAATGCATTTAGGTTGAGGCTTTCCATTAAAGGTCAAGGGGTGGTCAAGAGTCAAAATTGTATATTTCAAATTTAAATAGGTTAGAGTGGTGTTCCAAAGGTATCAATATGATCTACATATTGAATTTGGTCAAAAGAGTTTATTACAAACTAGTTAAGGTTTGCTAAACAAGTTATAAATAGGTATTAAACTAAGATCAACACTTTTATGGTGGAAAGGTTCTAACAAAAATAGGTTTTGGTTCTACTGGATAGAGGACATAAATTTAAGTCATTTTCCAAAAGAAACCTATGTAAAATAATTTATAGATTTAAAGTCGTGACAAAAAAATACTCAATATCTCTCATTTCGAAATATGAATATTTTATTATTGTCAAAACTTGAAACAAATGACATAAGTATATTCTATATGTTCTAAGGATTTCAAAAGATATTATTTTCTAAATTAGGCTAAACAGAATAAAAGGTATGATTAATCTAAAGTGCAGGGGCTTTTCTACAAAGCTGCCAGATGAATTTTCTATTTGGGTTATTCCAGAAAAATAGATAAACTATGTGGCATGAGGTAAATGGGTTGGTACCGGTTGATTTAAGTGATCTAAATATTGGCGGTCGTAGAATCAAAATCATGTGGCTGCGGTTGCGACATGACTTAGTCTACTTTATATCGTACGATGTACAAGAAATACCGCGCTAGACTAAAAGTTATGTAAAAACAATAACTAAAGAAACAAAATTACTAAGGTATTCTACAAAAATACATACAAAGGGAGATTTGTGGGGTACCTTCATTGCTAGAAGCACCATAGAGAGAAAATAATAATAGAAAACCCGCCAAAATAATAATAATTATTTTATTCTAGTCAAACCAAAATAAATGATTTGACCCGAATATTTGTTGTGATTTGGACCAAACCCTTGGGGGCATTATATAGGCTAAAGGTGGGGTGAGGAATTTGTAAAGTGGCAAGGTGGGACTAAATAGGGGTGCATTCACGTACAGGAAAAGATTTTCGGCCGGATGGGTCGGCCAATTCGGCCCAACAACAAATACAGAAAAGTAAGAAAAAAAGAAAAAGGAAAGCTGGGCCAGGAAAACCAACCCGTTAAGGAAAAAAAAAAAGGAAGAGAGTCTCCCGCTGGGCTGGCCGAACTGGGCCAGAAATGAACCAGTTCGGTCCGGTTCGGCCCTTCTTCTTTTTTTTTGTTACATTTGTTTTTTTATTCTATTATTTTCTGTTTTCTTTCCTAACTTTTGATTTATAGCTCCAATTTAAGTCAAACAAATTTGTAAAAAAAAAATTTAAAATTCAGTATAGTCTTTTAAAACATTTTGAACCCAATTCCGAAACTTTTCAAAGTTTAAGATTTTGAAAATGTCATTTGAATTCAAATGGAAACCTTTATGCCATTTTAAATATTAGCAAAAATAGGATTTAAAGAAAATTCTAAGAAATATAGAACATATAAAATATAAAGTAATTCAAATATAGGATATATTTTTTAAGAATTTTCAAATCAAAGTATTTAGGAAAAAATCCTTTTATGAAAAGAAGATTGATAAATCATTTAATAAATCTCAAAAATAATTTGGGGCTTTTAAAATATTCATTTTAAAACTATAAATTATTATTGATAAAAAATCTTTAAATCCAGATTATATCTTTTCTTGATAAAATAATTTAGTACAAATCTTTTTATTAAAACAATAGTTTGATAAAACCTTTGAAAACATTTTACTCATTTTAAATCATGGGCTTTATCCAATTTGAAATATTTTGCCAAAATGGCTTAAATAAAACCAAGGAAACAAATAGTATTACTTTTCATGATAGAATATAATGAAATCAATTTTCATAATTTAAACAAGTTTTAACAAAATCATTTTAAATACTTTGAAACCTTTTCTAAAATGTTTGTAGGATTTAAATAATTTATAAAGTCATATTTGATAGCTTTATAAGAATAAGATTTATGAACTCCTTTGTTTCCAATAAAAACCATAAATATTATGAGTAATATCATTCAAATAATTACTCATTTTTCATAATAAAATAATTAAGTCTAAAACATTTTATAAAGAGAGTTTGGTAAAACCATTTAAAAACAAATACCCATTTAATCATGGGCTTTATAAATATCAAAATAATTATTTTATTTCCAAACTTGAAAATTTGAAAACAGAAGATAAAGAAATAATTAAAATAAAATACCCTTATAGATTTCAATATAATACTTTATAAGGTGTTTTCTTGATTTTTGGAGATTTTCCTTATCTAATAATAAAAGTTTTAAATTTGTGATTTTTATAACATTCTAGAGTTTTGGGATGTTACACTCCTCTTCTACTGTACCGAGTTCTTCTACACTGGCAGCTCCTATCCTTAGTAACCCAGCTGGTGCCGAGCCTGTGCTCAAGACTCCTGCTGCGCCCACTCCTTCAAGAGCTACTACTGGGGATTCCTGGGCTCAAGAAGAAGAGCTAGCTCAACATATGAGGAGCCCACGAGGTACCGGTTTTCAAACGAAGAAAGTTGCCACCAAGCCTTCTGTGAAGCAAGCTCGTGACTCTACTGCACAAGCGAAGGACAAGTCTCCTGTCAAGAAGGACTCCTCAGCTCCAGCCAAGAAGTCGACTCCTGAGATTGATCATTCTCTTGATGATTTTTAAACTTTGTAATACTGCACTGCTGGTGTAAACCTTTTGGTTTTTTGAACTAGTTGTTCTGAAATTGTGCCAATCGGCTTGTAATGACTTGCTTGTTCAACTGTGACATTAATATGTCTTATCTATGCAAGTCACTGTTTGGTTCTTATAACCCATCTAATTTTTCACTGATGAATAAGTAGGCCCTACATGACTTCTCTTACAGTTTGTGCTGACAGGCTCCTAGCTTCTTATGTCCTTTAGGATTCATATAGGAGTTAGAGACGAGTCATGCCTGTAGATTATTCATATTGTGTAGGCTGCATCTAACTTACCAGCGAGAAAATTAGGAAAAGTTCGGCTACTGAGCCGGGTTCAAGGGTCTAAGCCTGACTTTTTTCTCTGAAAACCAAGCCCCCAAGAACCAAAAGATCAAATATAGAATAAAGCGCACTCACTGGGTGACTCGACTAAAGAAGTCATATTCAGAGAAGCCGGCTTTATTTCCTTTGATCATAACACTTTGACTACATTTAGGTATGGCTCACTGGGCTCTTTGCCTTTCAACTCATAAAACTATTACAATTTAGCTATAGTAGGGACGTAACTGAGCTATGTTCCACGACCTCTTTGCCTCTACATAGGGATCTAGCGTATGAGCTATGTCAGCTCCTTTATTTGCACTTGCCGGCTCTCGTACATCCATTAGATAGTACGACCCATTGTGCAAGTTCTTGCTTATGATGAACGGTCCTTCCCATGGTGGAGATAACTTGTGCATCCCTTCCTTGTTTTGGACTAGGCAAAGCACTAAGTCACCCTCTTGGAAAGTCCGAGTCTTGATTTGATGAGCATGATATCGCCGCAAGTCCTGCTGATAAACTGTTGTTCTCTCAAGGGCTAACTCCCTTGCTTCTTCGAGTGCGTCTACCGAGTTGTAGGGCCCCGACCCCAGAACTATACAGTGGAACGTTGTGTAACCGGTCATGCTACACAACCGAGGGTTACTGGGTTTACCAATCCCAGGCCAAAACTCATTGGCAGGCGTGCTCGGAATACATCATCGGCACACAACACCTCGATCATGCCATAAGCTCAGACATCGCTTCCATGTATAGTAAAGAGACCGAGACTTGTGGAACAAACTGGCACATCACAGACTCTAAGACACAAAACTCATATAGCAACTCATATATGAGAAATATACAAATATTACACATCAAAAGGTCACAGACCATCAATTCAACAAGCGGAAGCGAAGTAGTGTTGTTTAGTACAACAAGATCCAAATATCGGGCCTAAGAGGCCTACACATAAATATACCCAGCCAGCTTGCTCCACGGTCCCAAGCTGCCACCTGGGAACCCCGGACTACTAGTCGATGTCCACGTAGAACCCACCTAGCTACTCGGTGTCGTCCTCCTCTGAAATACAAATATAAAGGCAGCAAAGAGAGACTGAGTACGATGTACTCGCAAGTTTAGTAGGGCGATATAGACCCAATGACTGACGGAGGCTCTAAGCTGTGTAAGTAGCTATTTTGCATAAAGCTAGTTTTCCATTTAAAAGATATAAAGGACACAAGGCATCGTCTATGCAGAATATTTTTCATAAAGGGGATAAGAGGGTAACATTTCATCTTCGGTTCTCGGGCGAACCTACTTGTAGCCAAACCCACTCATCTCCACCAAGGCACCCCCTTGAATCACCCTCGAGGAAATGAACCTTTGTCACACGTTGATTATGCAACCTTTAGCTGCCCTATAAATTAGGTTAAGGTTCTCTATGGTCTTATCGTCTATTCCCAAGTTGTCCATAACCGTGGACACGGCTTTTCGAAAAGATTAAACCCTGCAGGGGTGTACTAATTTACCCATCGGTACCGTCCGGATCACCTAATTGGCCCTCTTCCGGGGAAGGCCGGCGAGTGGGTGCGGTTAGACCTTTACATTGCATGAGGCTTACTCAAGGACCATCAGTGTGCGGAAGGACAGGTTCAGCGCTCCCAGCGCCCTGCCCCGCGGCCACATCCTAAACACCACCATCCTCGTTTCTTTTCCACCCACACACTCACGCGCAAATGGAATAGCAAACTAGAGGACCCTTGACAAGCCCCTCACAACTTATTCGGTCAAAGGGGATTCCATATGTCCCCACCTCCGGAAGCATGCTCAGTCTTGGTTCAAGAGGTAAAGAACTCGCACCTAGGGGCTAGAGTGAGGCAAAACACCATCCCCGATGGCAACTCACCCGAGCCATCTTAGCATTTTAATTAAGCATCACAATTATCCACCATGCCCGAATCATTCCATCAACATCAATAAGTATGGAATTCAATAACGGACATAACTAGTATTTCAACTAAGCATTTCTAAGCATGGCTAAGCATATAACCAACAATTATATTCTGTATCCGGCCAACACATCAACACTAGGGTTCATAGGTAGGGATACATGTGATTGGCTCGGGGAAAACATGCAATCATAGGATTCTCTATATTTTGATCAAAAGAGACATTTGAATCACATGTAATAGTATGGTGGATAAAATAAGTTGATAAAACATTAGGATGCTAGAATGCCAAGAAGGTTAGGTTATCTCTTGCCTTGCTGCCGAGGCGTGTAGTACGGCTCGTCGGGGTAGATAGGGGAACCCTCGACTCCGGAATCTATCGATACCCAAAATAAATACAAAGCACCAATAAATCACAAGAACACAAGGTGCAATGCTCAACCACATGATGGCATGTCAAACTTATGCAAGACCTTAGCATTTAGATTATTTAACAAATTAAATGGAGTTCCAAATAATTAGTGCAATTATTTGGACGCAACTCCATATTTATCTTAGTGACCACAATCTTGATCAATTATTAAGATATTAGAGAAGTGGCTCAATTATGCATGAACATGATATGATTAAAAAGGTTTTGTTCTTCCGATCATTTTGGTATTTTATTTGTAAGTTTCGGAGCACCGATGAATAAATGGCAATTTAATTAAATAACTAAATTTAATTCTTTTAATCAAATTATGAATATCACCAAATAAATATTTGTGATCATGAATTGATATTAGCATGGTTTAATAGCATTTGACATATTGATCACATTGATATTTTATTCATAATTTTTGGAACAATATTTATCGGAATATGAATTTTCCCAATTAGGTCTCATTTTTACCATTTTAGGAATTCATATATAATCAGCAAGATTAGAATTCCAAAAGACTGTTACCATGATTCTATCACATAGGGTTTGTTTTGCTGAACATTTTGATATTTGGTTTGCAATTTTTGAAGCATTATTCGAAAAGATATTAAAGTTTTTAATTCAGTTTTATTTCATAAAAAGAAAAGCCAGAGGTAGACAGGCCGGCCTCACTGCCGGCCAGGCCGAGGCCGGGACGTTACCCGAAGCGGCCGGCCCATGGGTCGGCCCAGGCTGGCGTGCAGTCCGGGGCACCACCCGAGCCAGCCGGCCTTTGGGCCGGCCCAGGCCGGGGCACGGCCGGGCGCACAGGCGAGCATCGGCGACGAGGCGAGGCGCGGTGGCCGGCGACGGTGAGAGGGAGAGGAAGCGGGAGAAGGAAAGGGGAAGGACGAGGAGTTCACCGAGGGATCGTTGGCGAAGGGGAACGGCTCGAGGATGAGGGCGCTGGCCAGAATGAGGTGGAGGCACGCTTCCACCGCACGGACACGTCGAAGGGGACGGCGACCATGGCGTCGCGGCCGGGCAGCTCTGGCTTCGGCTGCTTCAGAAATTTGAAGGAGGATGCCGGCCTCGTCCGATCTCCGGCCTCGGACCTCCTCCGCGGCGACCACAGGGACGGAATCATGGAGCTTCATGGCGACCCAGGGGGCTCTCGGTTTGGGGAAAGAAGAACAGAGGAAGAAGGGAAGAGAGGGGACGGGGAGGGAGATGGTGGGCATGGGGAGCAGGTGAGCACGCGGGCGTCGGGATGGCCCTTGGCCGCGGCATGGGGGGGCACGGCGCGTGGGGTGCGTCGGCGGCATGGCGCCAGCGGCCTTACTGGCGCCACAGTGAAGGAGGGGGGAAAGAGAGGGACTGACAGTGGGGGGCCACTGTCAGACATTTGATCTTTTTCCATTTTCTTTTTCTGATTTTTAAGCAGCAAGGTTCAGCTATTTAGAAGAGCTATTTAAGCAAATTAGAAAAATCTGGGAAAATTCATGTGGGCTCCCTAGGTCCTGAGGAAACACCACAAGAATTGCTATCCCAAAATAAAATGTTTAGATTCACACTTATTTATATTATTACAATTTGATCATTTTTGATAATTTGCAAAAATGCCTTTATTTGGAGCATTTTAACATTCTCTAAATTTATGAAATTACTTGAGTAGGCTCCCCTTGCCAGTTAGAGACTCCACAAAAAGTCTGGCTTCAAAATAAAAAGTTTTGCACCATATTTGTTCATAGGGTTTAGTCATAGCCATTTTTGATAAATTCCAAAATAGATTTATTTGGGGCATTTAAACATTTCAATAAATTAAGAAAATATTTATGGAGGCTCATATTATAATAATGAAGCACCCCATGATTTTAATTTTAATTTTGGGGAAGTTTAACTTGGTCCCAAAAATATAATTTGAATTGAACCAAATTGAATTCCCAAATTTATTTAATTGATTTTTAAGGGATTAGCCTTTGGCAATTATTTACAAAATATATCCTTGAGTTTCCTGAACAGTTTGGAGACTCAAGAACAATTGGTTTTACGAAATTGAGTATTGTATTTGGTTTGGAAAATTTAGGAAGGGTTTTGCTTCCCTAGTTTTTAATTTCCAAGTGTTGACTTATTTAGAATTAGCAATTTAAATAAGTATGCCATGATGCAATGCAAACGAAAAAGTGAAAATTTGGCCCATATTTTAGGGTACTAATCTGGGGCTGTTACAATTCTACCCCCCTTACAGGAATCTCGTCCCGAGATTCTAGAGTAGAAGTAGAGAGGAGGAGAATACGACAACACACATTTTCCTCGTTGGAGAGATTGAGCTAACCAACAAGACATGCCGACACGGTGGAAAGGACAGAGGATAGCTTAAGGTGACGGACAGAAATGAACCTTGCCCAAAACCATAAGCCATTGAGGAACTAGGAACGACTTGACCAAACCAAGGTCGAGCCGGGGATAGAACAACCGATCAATTGTTCAAGGCCATGACAATACTTCAAACCACCCGCTGTGTAGACCGTAGGGATTTGGCACCGTGAGGAGAAAGGACAGCTTCTTTTGGACTCCACACTTGTGACGTATTAGACGTTTCCATAAGGTTGGAAGCTCGGCCCTAACGGGACGAATGAATTTACCCAACGTCCGAGTGATTGGGCAAAACCTTGATTTCACCGAGGTGGGAAGGATATAGCATTTGATCCACAATTAGATAGAGAGGTAAAACCTCATAACGAGATATTGTCACGAGATAGATGGAGTAGGAGGATTGACCGATAGATATTTTGCAACTCCGTAGTGAGGTTCTTGAGGTTCTAGATATCGCACTCCGGCTTCGTAACAGCCTCCCATCGATCATCGAGCGAAAGTCGTACTTGACGATAGAGAAAGGCTATAGGGAGAACTCCTAGGTTAGATTACACACGATCCTCATGGACAGCGGTCGATTTGAAAGAGTTAGGAGATTTAGTCAATAGACCTTCCGGTGAGGTGCGTGGACCACAACACCGGACTTGTCGGCTTACTAGTAGACTTAGGTCATGCTCTTGATAAACTCCAAGCATCACTTTTGCTTGAGATTCGGATTTGGTTAGGCGTGCAGGTACTTCATACTTAACTTGCTTAAAAGGGAGTTCCCGAGAGTTAACGAAAGATTAGGATCACTAGTTTCTCAAGGCATAGTCTATAGTGTCAAGCTCCGGCACACGATCTAGAATGGAAGTTCCATGGGGTCACAACTAAGAAAAGAAAACTAAACCAGCATGAATTCCCATCACTGAAGCACAACTGATTCATGATTGGGAACCACCGGTGAGCTGATGAAATTTGACAACTTCTTCTTATTTAGGAACGACTCGGTCAGGGCTTGGTGTGCACACATGGCTTAATCAGAGAACGGGAGGTGATGGGGGGATACTTTATAGGTAGGCCCATAGACCCGGAAAGTAGACCCGCCAAGACCAAGAAGGCCAACGCCGAGTCATGAGACAAGTCACATGGGCTAGGCTGGAGACAAGCCGACCAAGGCCCGTGTGGAGAAAGAGGCTCGTCCAAAGAAGGAGTCCAAGTACAGCCCGGAGTCTAACTTGGAAGACCAAGACGTAGAGTAGGACTCCGTGTTCTAGTGTGACTCGGAGTAGCCTGTAAGTCTAGGGACCCGGCAACCTTTATAAGCAGGGTCCTGGACCTTAGATAGACGAGTTCAAAGAGATAAGCTTCAACCAGTAGAGACACCCTAGCCACCAGAGAGAAGTCGCCGGCTCCTGAGTTATGGGAGCCGGGTCCTTGTAATCGAGATATAATCAAGAGCAATAACATAGAAGCAGGAAGTAGGTCTTTACCTCGAATCAGAGGGGCCGAACCTGGGTAAATCCTTGTTCCTTGGCGAGATTAACCGTTCCAACGTACTTCAATCACCAATGGCCCCGGAACTCATCTTCCCTGAGGAAGAACTTGCCGTGACAACCCCACGACAGTTGGCGCCCACCGTGGGGCCTATGGTGACAAAAGGAGTTGAGATCGTTGGAGCTGCTCGTCGGGCTATGGAGAAACTCGCCATCGGGCGGGTCTACACAGATGAGCATGGAGAGACCGAGATCGATGACTCAGGCTGGACTTCGGAGATGAACGAAGTTGACGAGGGATACCAGCTTGTCTTTGGAGGAATCAACGTGTTCGTCGGGATGGTTTGCGCGTCGGGTCTTCGTGTGAACTCGGCGGAATCAGTATCAGAGCCAACCGTTGTCGTCGAGTCCGACGGGGAGGAGTCGGTCGGAACTTCAGAGGTCGGCATCATCGCCGAGTCTGAGGAACCCCTAGCTGAGAAACCAGAGATGCTGCAAGAGTCAGATTCAGATTATGATGCAGATTCAGAGTCCATCCTACCCTTGTTTGAAGATCGGCTTGGGTATGGGATAGAGGAAGAGGATTATGAGGAGTCGCCAGTACGCGCTCGTGTTGTGGGAGTCTACATGTCTGGAAACACTGGGAATCAGTTTGATCTGACTCTATTGACGAAGGAAATTAATGCAAATAATGCTGCAGAGAGGGCGGCTGAGTTAACCAATGCTCGTACTGCGTTGGAGAGGCAACTAGCTGATATCACAGAAGCAAATCGTAGATTGGCCGAAGAGCGGGCCCGAGTCCAGGATGAAGCTCAAGTTGTGCGGAGGCGCCGCGAGGAGCTTACTTCAATTCAACACCGCAGAGCCAGGAGTCGCTTGCATGATGGAGTCCACATCAATCCAACCAATTTATTCACCACACCTAATGGTCCAGGCAGAGGAGCCGGACTAGGAGGCTCAGCGGCAGCAGGAGGCGCCGCAGGAGGAGGAACAGGAGCACCACCACCACCACCACCACCACCCCCAGAAGGACCGGGAGGCAGCCGTACCAACGGACCACCGCCTGAAGGAGGAGTCGGAGGAGGAGCATCTGGTGGCTTAGGGTCTCAGCCTAACAGATTCATACTCCAGAGGGACATTACTCTAATCCTATGGACAACGTTCACGCGGCGACTCTGAGATTGGAGAATATTGTGGTACCAGAGGGACCAGCAGGACAGGAGACTCGTGAGGCTATCGAGCTACTGAAGACAGCTTTGACTCAGCAAGCTTTGTATCCAACTTTTCCAGATGCAAGTAGACTACATTCAACACCCTTTAACTCAGGTACGAGGAGTCGGCACGGTGAGTCCAACCCGGCCAACTCTACAAGCGCAAGGCGTCGTGAACAAGAGAGGAATCGTGCAAACATACCAACTACTTCACGAGCTCAGCTAGTGGTTGATGAAGCAAGGCAACGACGAGATAGAGAAGCAGCAAGAGCTCGGGAGGCAGAGAGGGACAGAGCGTTAGTGGGTGCAGCCAACCCGCCTCAGCCAACCCGGGTGCACGAGGAGGTGACTTCTCCTGGTGCTTCCCCAGCATTAACAGGACCAGAGTGCCTGTCTGATGCCATCAGATCCGAGTCCTTCCCCAGCAGTTTCAAGGAGCCGCGCAAGGTTCCAAACTATGAGCCCAACATGGACCCGACCTCTTGGTTGGGTACATACGAGATGGCGATGAATATTCGCAATGCCACAGGTAATCTGTGTGCCAAGTTCATGTATCTTATGATGGAGGGAGCATCCAAGGTTTGGATGCGCAACTTGCCTCCTAGGTCAATCAACTCTTGGGAGCAATTGAAGGCGGCTTTTATTCAGAACTTCCAGGGCACATGCAAAAAACTTAGCACCATCGAGGACCTGAAGCGGTGTGTCCAGAGGAAGGGCGAGTCAGCAAGGCACTGGATGAAACGAGTCTCAGAGATCATTAACTCCTCACAAGGACTTCCACCGGTTTCAGTGTTAATGGCGATGGAGAGAAATTGTAGTTACAATCCCTTGAGTTGGAAGCTAGGTCGTATGAAGGAGAGCCTGAATCAAGGTATTCCCCTTACGATTGGTGAGATCATGGCAGGTGCTAATAAGCACGCTGCCACAGACAAAACAAAGGATCAAGAGGAAGGGACTAAAGGACAAGGTGGCAACGGTCAGAGTCAGAACCAGAATCAAAACCAGAATCAAGGTGGTGGCAAGCGGCCGTATGGAGACAACTCTGACCTAGTGGCCAACACAAACACTGGAGTCAGACGCAAGGACAATAATTCTGGTGGATACCAAGGCCGTACTCCAAGCACAGAGGAGGTCTTGAGAATTCCATGCCCTAAACACGCCAAGAACGGCAGATGCGGTCATACCTTGGGACAGTGCGTAGATTTGCAGCGTGCCGGGTTCCAAGGGCAAGGAAACAGAGGAAACAATGGTGGATATAGAGGAAACAATGGAGCCGGAGGACCCGGCAATAACGGTGGAGGAGCCGGCAATAATCCAAACCAACCTCAAGGAGGAGGTAACCAGCAGGGCGGGTTCCAGCAGAACCCAAAGCAGCTCCATGATGGCAATGGTCAGTATTATGTCACAACTCGGCAGCAAAACCCGAGTCGTGGCAGCTACCATGTCTTCACAACTAGTACGTCCAAACGTTCCAAGAAGTTGAAAGTTAGAGCAGTTAATGCAGTAGAGCCGGCCCTTCCACAGTGGCTCAGGTGGTCAGAGCAAACCATCACATGGAGTCGGGCAGATCATCCTCCAAGAGTCGACGACCCAGGGCAGCTAGCCTTGGTAGTGGCACCTCAAGTTGGGGGCTATACATTGAACAAAGTGCTTATGGATGGTGGAAGTAGTATCAACATCTTATATTATGACACATTCAAGAGGATGCAGCTGCAAGATAGACAGCTAATTCCAACAGAGACAGTGTTCCATGGGATAGTACCAGGGAAGTCGGCCAAACCCATTGGTAAGATTTACCTTGAGGTTGCTTTTGGCACAGTGGAGAATTTTCGTTCAGAGATTATGCCTTTTGAGGTAGTGGATCTTAAGAGTCCATACCATGCTCTTTTTGGTCGACCTGCATATTTTAAGTTTATGGCCAGACCATGCTATGTTTACTTGAAGCTCAAGATGCCAGGTCCAGCAGGAGTCATTACAGTTAATGGCAGCAGACAGATGGCATTGGAGTGTGAACTAGGTGATGCAGCTATGGCTGAGACAGCTTGTGCTCAAGAGGAGCTGAAGTTTTACAAGGCAAACGTGGACCCGGAGGACAACTCGGTCCTTAAGAAACCGGCCACAGAGGAGAAGATGAAATTCAAGTCAGCTCAGGACACAAAGCAAGTCGACTTTACCCCTAGTGATTCTTCCAAGCAGTTCACCATTGGGGCACAC
>QRDG01001184.1:1023026-1069240 GCA_012064385.1 Puccinellia tenuiflora
ACTGCTACTAGCAGATGGGTCTTCTGACAAGGCGACTTTGAGAAAGGGCCCACCATGTCGAGTCCCCAAACTGCAAATGGCCAAGTGATAGGGATGGTTCTGAGTTCTTGGGCTGGCACGTGGTCTTGCCTTGCATACCTTTGACATCCATCACAGACTCGAACTATCCTCTCTGCGTCCAAGTGTGCTGTTAACCAAAAGAATCCGTGTCTGAAGGACTTTGACACCAAGGATCTAGTGGATGCATGATGACCACAATCACCTGCATGAATCTCTTGCAGGATTTGCTTGCCCTCCTCTGGAGACACACATCTCTGGTAGACTCCAGTAACGCTCCTTCTGTACAACTCGCCATCAATGACTGTGTAGGACTTGCATCGCCTGATGAGTTGCTTTCGCTTGACTTCATCCTTTGGGAGTTCACCCCGCAGGAGATATGCTAGGTAGGGCTCTGTCCACGTTGGGATTGCTCGTACTGCTGCAACAAGTGCCGACTCTGGGTCTGGAAAAGCTAACTCCTCCTCTGTGGGCAACTTGACTGAAGGGTGATGGAGTTCATCCAAGAACACATTTGGTGGTACTTTCTCTCGACGAGAGCCGAGTCGTGATAACGCATCAGCAGCCTCGTTCTTGCGCCTGTCAATATGCTCCACTTGATAGCCAGAAAAGAACCCGGCTATCTGTTCGACTGCTTTTCTATAAGCCGCCATGTTTGCATCCTTTGAGTCCCAGGTTCCAGACACTTGCTGAGCTACGAGATCCGAGTCTCCAAAGCACCTGATACGCTTGATGTTCATCTCCTTGGCCAAACGCAGGCCATGTAGCAAAGCCTCATACTCTGCCATGTTGTTGGTACAATCAAAGTGTAACTGAAGGACATATGCTAACTTATCTCCCTTAGGCGAGGTTAACACCACGCCGGCTCCTGAGCCTTCTAACTGTCTGGACCCATCAAAGTGCATTGTCCAATACTTGGTGCAAGGGGTACTTGGTGAAGATGTAAAATCTGTCCAATCATTGACAAAATCAACCAAAGATTGAGATTTGATCGCTGTCCTAGGCTCATATGTGATATGATAAGGACCCAACTCAATTGCCCACTTGGCGACTCGCCCTGTTGCCTCTCTGTTGCGTATAATATCTGCCAGCGGTGCTGAACTCACCACCTTAATTGGATGCTCTTGGAAATAATGCTTGAGCTTTCTACTTGCAAGAAAAACTCCATAGACCAACTTCTGCCACTGTGGGTACCTTTGCTTTGACTCCGTGAGGACTTCACTGATGTAGTAGACAGGTCTCTGCACTGGGTACTCCTTTCCTTCCTCTGATCGTTCCACCACTACTACTGCACTGACAACTCTCTCGTTGGCAGCTACATATAATAGCATGGGCTCCTTATCTGTAGGAGCTGCAAGCACTGGTGCTGTTGACAAAGTTTTCTTCAACTCCTCAAAAGCACGGTCAGCTTCTTCATCCCATAGGAATTTATCTGACTTCTTCAGGAGTCGGTAGAGAGGACCCGCCTTCTCCCCGAGTCTTGAAATAAACCTGCTTAGAGCTGCCACACATCCAGTGAGCTTTTGAACATCCTTCAGACAAGTCGGCTTCTGCAAGTTATGGATAGCCTTGATTTTCTCTGGATTTGCCTCAATGCCTCGCTCTGAAACGATGAAGCCTAGGAGTTTGCCCGCAGGGACTCCAAAAACACACTTGGTCGGGTTGAGCTTCATCTTGTACTTGCGTAGGTTCTCAAAGGTTTCTGTCAAGTCTGCTATCAGAGAGTCGGCCTTCTGAGACTTGACCACTACATCATCCACATAAGCGTGAATATTCCTTCCAATCTGTTTCTTGAAACAATTCTGAATACATCTCTGATATGTAGCTCCTGCGTTCTTGAGTCCAAAGGGCATTGTTGTGTGGCAAAATGCTCCAAAGGGCGTACTGAAGGACGTCTTCAGCTCATCCTCTATGTTGAGTCTGATCTGGTGGTACCCTGAATATGCATCCAAGAAGCAAAGCAACTCTGACCCCGCTGTGGAGTCAATGATCTGGTCTATGCGAGGTAGTGCAAACGGGTCCTTAGGGCAATGCTTGTTTAGGCCCGTGAGGTCAATGCACATACGCAACTCCCCTGTTTTCTTTGGTACTAACACTGGATTGGCCATCCACTCTGGGTGAAAGACCTCCTTGATGAACTCGGCTGCGAGGAGCCGAGCCACCTCTTCTCCTATGGCTTTCCTCCTGTCATCATGAAACTTGCGCAGACCCTGCTTAACTGGTCTTGCATTAGGATTAACATGTAAGCTGTGCTCGGCGAGTTCTCTCGGGACTCCTGGCATGTCAGATGGCTTCCATGCAAAAACATCCCGATTCTCACGGATGAACTCGACGAGCGCGCTTTCCTATTTATCAGAGAGGTGTGCCCCAATGGTGAACTGCTTGGAAGAATCACCAGGGGTAAAGTCGACTTGCTTTGTGTCCTGAGCTGACTTGAATTTCATCTTCTCCTCTGTGGCCGGTTTCTTAAGGACCGAGTTGTCCTGCGGGTCCACGTTTGCCTTGTAAAACTTCAGCTCCTCTTGAACACAAGCTGTCTCAGCCATAGCCGCATCACCTAGTTCACACTCCAATGCCATCTGTCTGCTGCCATTAACTATAATGACTCCTGCTGGACCTGGCATCTTGAGCTTCAAGTAAACATAGCATGGTCTGGCCATAAACTTAAAATATGCAGGTCGACCAAAGAGAGCATGATATGGACTCTTAAGATCCACTACCTCAAAGGGCATAATCTCTGAACGAAAATTCTCCACTGTGCCAAAAGCAACCTCAAGGTAAATCTTACCAATGGGCTTGGCCGACTTCCCTGGTACTATCCCATGGAACACTGTCTCTGTTGGAATTAGCTGTCTATCTTGCAGCTGCATCCTCTTGAATGTGTCATAATATAAGATGTTGATACTACTTCCACCATCCATAAGCACTTTGTTCAATGTATAGCCTCCAACTTGAGGTGCCACTAGGAAGGCTAGCTGCCCTGGGTCGTCGACTCTTGGAGGATGATCTGCCCGACTCCATGTGATGGTTTGCTCTGACCACCTGAGCCACTGTGGAAGGGCCGGCTCTACTGCATTAACTGCTCTAACTTTCAACTTCTTGGAATGTTTGGACGTACTAGTTGTGAAGACATGGTAGCTGCCACGACTCGGGTTTTGCTGCCGAGTTGTGACATAATACTGACCATTGCCATCATGGAGCTGCTTCGGGTTCTGCTGGAACCCGCCCTGCTGGTTACCTCCTCCTTGAGGTTGGTTTGGATTATTGCCGGCTCCTCCACCGTTATTGCCGGGTCCTCCGGCTCCATTGTTTCCTCTATATCCACCATTGTTTCCTCTGTTTCCTTGCCCTTGGAACCCGGCACGCTGCAAATCTACGCACTGTCCCAAGGTATGACCGCATCTGCCGTTCTTGGCGTGTTTAGGGCATGGAATTCTCAAGACCTCCTCTGTGCTTGGAGTACGGCCTTGGTATCCACCAGAATTATTGTCCTTGCGTCTGACTCCAGTGTTTGTGTTGGCCACTAGGTCAGAGTTGTCTCCATATGGCCGCTTGCCACCACCTTGATTCTGGTTTTGATTCTGGTTCTGACTCTGACCGTTGCCACCTTGTCCTTTAGTCCCTTCCTCCTGATCCTTTGTTTTGTCTGTGGCAGCGTGCTTATTAGCACCTGCCATGATCTCACCAATCGTAAGGGGAATACCTTGATTCAAGCTCTCCTTCATACGACCTAGCTTCCAACTCAAGGGATTGTAACTGCAATTTCTCTCCATCGCCATTCACACTGAAACCGGTGGAAGTCCTTGTGAGGAGTTGATGATCTCTGAGACTCGTTTCATCCAATGCCTTGCTGACTCGCCCTTCCTCTGGACACACCGCTCCAGGTCCTCGATGGTGCTGATTTTTTTGCATGTGCCCTGGAAGTTCGGAATAAAAGCGGCCTTCAATTGCTCCCAAGAGTTGATTGACCTAGGAGGCAAGTTGCGCATCCAAACCTTGGCTGCTCCCTCCATCATAAGATACATGAACTTGGCACACAGATTACCTGTGGCATTGCGAATACTCATCGCCATCTCGTATGTACCCAACCAAGAGGTCGGGTCCATGTTGGGCTCATAATTTGGAACCTTGCGCGGCTCCTTGAAACTGTTGGGGAAGGACTCGGATCTGATGGCATCAGACAGGCACTCTGGTCCTGTTAACGCTGGGGAAGCACCAGGAGAAGTCACCTCCTCGTGCACCCGGGTTGGCTGAGGCGGGTTGGCTGCACCCACTAACGCTCTGTCCCTCTCTGCCTCCCGAGCTCTTGCTGCTTCTCCTTCTCGTCGTTGCCTTGCTTCATCAACCACTAGCTGAGCTTGTGAAGTAGTTGGCATGTTTGCACGATTCCTCTCTAGTTCACGATGCCTTGCACTTGTAGAGTTGGCCGGGTTGGACTCACCGTGCCGACTCCTCGTACCTGAGTTAAAGGGTGTTGAATGTAGTCTACTTGCATCTGGAAAAGTTGGATACAAAGCTTGCTGAGTCAAAGCTGTCTTCAGTAGCTCGATAGCCTCACGAGTCTCCTGTCCTGCTGGTCCCTCTGGTACCACAATATTCTCCAATCTCAGAGTCGCCGCATGAACGTTGTCCATAGGATTAGAGTAATGTCCCTCTGGAGTATGAAATCTGTTAGGCTGAGACCCTAAGCCACCAGATGCTCCTCCTCCGACTCCTCCTTCAGGCGGTGGTCCGTTGGTACGGCTGCCTCCCGGTCCTTCTGGGGGTGGTGGTGGTGGTGGTGGTGCTCCTGTTCCTCCTCCTGCGGCGCCTCCTGCTGCCGCTGAGCCTCCTAGTCCGGCTCCCCTGCCTGGACCATTAGGTGTGGTGAATAAATTGGTTGGATTGATGTGGACTCCATCATGCAAGCGACTCCTGGCTCTGCGGTGTTGAATTGAAGTAAGCTCCTCGCGGCGCCTCCGCACAACTTGAGCTTCATCTTGGACTCGGGCCCGCTCTTCGGCCAATCTACGGTTTGCTTCTGTGATATCAGCTAGCTGCCTCTCCAACGCAGTACGAGCATTGGTTAACTCAGCCGCCCTCTCAGCGGCATTATTTGCATTAATTTCCTTTGTCAATAGCGCCGGATCAAACTGATTCCCAGTGTTTCCAGACATGTAGACTCCCACAACACGAGCGCGTACTGGCGACTCCTCATAATCCTCTTCCTCTATCCCATACCCAAGCCGATCTTCAAACAAGGGTAGGATGGACTCTGAATCTGCATCATAATCTGAATCTGACTCTTGCAGCATCTCTGGTTTCTCAGCTAGGGGTTCCTCAGACTCGGCGATGATGCCGACCTCTGAAGTTCCGACCGACTCCTCGCCGTCGGACTCGACGACAACGGTTGGCTCTGATACTGATTCCGCCGAGTTCACACGAAGACCCGACGCGCAAACCATCCCAACGAACACGTTGATTCCTCCAAAGACAAGCTGGTAGCCTTCGTCGACTTCGTTCATCTCCGAAGTCCAGCCTGAGTCATCGATCTCGGTCTCTCCATGCTTGTCAGTGTAGACCCGCCCGATGGCGAGCTTCTCCATAGCCCGACGAGCAGCTCCAACGATCTCAACTCCTTTCGTCACCATAGGCCCCACGGTGGGCGCCAACTGTCGTGGGGTTGTCACGGCAAGTTCTTCCTCAGGGAAGATGAGTTCTGGGGCCATTGGTGATTGAAGTACGTGGAAACGGTTAATCTCGCCGGGGAACAAGGATTTACCCAGGTTCGGCCCCTCTGATTCGAGGTAAAGACCTACTTCCTGCTTCTATGTTATTGCTCTTGATTAGGTCTCGATTACAATGACCCGGCTCCCACAACTCAGGAGCCGGCGACTTCTCTCTGGTGGCTAGGGTTTCTCTCTACTGATTGAACTCATTGATCTAAGGTCCAGGACCCTGCTTATAAAGGCTGCCGGGTCCCTGGACTTACAGGCTATACCGAGTCACACTAGAACACGGAGTCCTACTCTATGTCTTGGTCTTCCAAGTTAGACTCCGGGCTGTACTTGGACTCCTTCTTTGGACGAGCCCCTTTCTCCACGCGGGCCTTGGTCGGCTTATCTCCAGCCCAGCCCATGTGACTTGTCTCGTGACTCGGCGTTGGCCTTCTTGGTCTTGGCGGGTCTACTTTCCGGGTCTATGGGCCTACCTATAAAGTATCCCCCCATCAATTCCCTTAAGTACTTTTCTGAAACGGAAAAACAGCAGAAAACAGGAACTGGCACTGGGGCATCTTGTTAATATGTTAGTTCCAAAAATGCATAAAAATGCTATAAGATGTAAACAAAACATGTAGCAAAAGGTATGAAAACAAGAATGGATCATAAGAAATTATAGATACGTCGGAGACGTATCCATCATCAATATGGAATTTACTCAACGGACGAACTAGAATTTGACTAAGCATAGCTAAGCATGTATAACAACAATTATAACTTGTATCCGGCCAACACATCAACCCTAGAGTTCATAGGAGGGGGAACATGTGATGGTTCAGGGGATAAACATGCATTCATAGGATAATCTACATCTTGATCAAAATTGACATTGGAATCGCATGCAATATTATAGTGGAGAAAATAAGTTTATAAAACAATAGGATTCTAGATGCCAAGAAGGTTAGGTTATCTCTTGCCTTGTTGCCGGGGCGTGTAGTACGGCTCGTCGGGATAGGTCGGGGTGACCTCAACTCCGGAATCTATCGATACCCAAAAATAATACAAAAGAACAAATAAATCACACGAACACAAGGTGCAATGCTCAATCACATGATGACATGTCAAATTGATGCAAGGATACCATCATATAAATTTAATAGTAAAATTAAATGGAGAGCCAAATAATTAGTGCAATTATTTGGAAGCAACCCCATATTTATCTTAGTGACCACAATATTTATAAATCATTACATTATTAGAGAAGTGACTCAATACGCATGAACATGACATGAATGGGTATGGTTTCTCCTTCCGATCATTTTGGTACCTTATTTGTAATTTTCTGAGTACCGAAGAATAAATAGCGAATTAATTAATTATTCGAATTTGATTCCTTTAATCAATTAAAGAATAACATCAAATAAATATTTGTGATCATGATGTGATAAAGGCATGGTTTGATTGCATTTGAAGTGTTGAACACATTGATATTTTATTCATAATTTTTGGATAAATATTTAATAAGTTATGATTTTTCCCAATTTGGTATTATTTATCCCATTTTAGGAATTCTTAAATAAACAACAATATTACAAGTTCAAAAGACCATTACATTTGTTCTATCATGTAGAGATTGTTTTTCTGAACATTTTGATATTTGGTTTGTCAAATTTGGATCAAAACTCAAATAGTTATCGCTTATTTAAATTTGTTTCAAAATTCAAAAAGGGAAAAGAATTTCCCTGGCAGGCCGGCCTTGTGCCGGCCAGGCCGGGCTGCAGGCCGGGCACCAGCCCGAAGCCGCCGGCCTTTGGCCGGCCCAGGCTGGGCAGACGGCCGGGTGAGGGGCCGAAGCGTCCGGCCCAGGCCGGGCGCTCAGACCGGGCACCAGCCCGAGGCCTCCGGCCTCAGGCCGGCCCAAGCAGCGGCCAGGCCGGGCACTCGGAGATGGTGACGCTGGCGGTGACCGGAGTCTATTCGATGGCGACAGATGAAGATGAGGAGCGGGAAGAGCCTAAGCAGTACAAGGAACTCACCCCCGTTGATTGGTGGGTGCTCGACGACGACGGGGTGGTTGAGGATGCCGGAATCGAGGCCGGCGGGCGACGGCCGCAGTTGGGAAGTCGAGGATGCACACGTCGGCTCCGGCGACCTCAGCCCGATTCCACCTGTGGGGAGGGGGAGAAGGACCAGGCGGAGCTCGCTATGCTCTTCGATCCGTGCGGGGCAGTCCCATATGGCGGCGACGCGCGGAGGCGAGCGGCGGTGAGAGGAGGAGCTCGGGAGGGAGAGGATCGAACTCGATCCGAGATTGACGGGAGGAATGGGAAGGGAAACGAGAGGGGAGCAGGTGAGCGACGTCGCAGCCTCCATAGTCGCCCGGGGGCCACGGCAGGGTGCGGAGGACGGTATGGGCATGGTGCGGAGGTGGCGGCATGGCGCCAGAGCGCCATGGCGCCACAGTGGTGATGAAGTTTTCTGAAATCCCCCCTGACAACTTTTGGTTAATTGCAAAAATGGTCCAGAAGCAAACTTTGGCGATTTAATTGGGGCCTTTAAACAATTTTATAAAATCCACAAAAATTCATGTGGGCTCCACTTGACCTTTAGGTGCTCCACAAAAATTGGTGAGGCAAAATAAAATGTTTTGGCCAACATTTGTTCACAGCTTTTAATTAAAAATATTTTTGACAATTTCCAAAATGTAATTATTTAGAGCACTTAAGCATTTCCAAAAATAAAGAAAATATTCATGGAGGCTCTCACAATGATATTGAAGTTGTCCATGATTTTAGTTGGAATTTTTGGAATGTTTATCTTGGTTTCAAAAATAGAAATTGAATTAAGCCAATTTGAATTATCCATTTTATTTCCTTGCTTAATAAGAATTTGCTTCATCAAATGGACATAACATGCACACTTGGAACTTCCTGAAAAATTTGGAAGTTCAAGTTTATTGGTTTGCTAATTTGGGCAAATTTATTTGGTGGATGGTTGTGGAAGGTTTGCTTCCCCATTTCAATTTGTTTCCAAGTGAAGGTTAGAAATAGCAATTGCATATGGATGCTATGATGCAAAACAAGAATGCAAAAAGTGGAAAAATTATTCGTATTTTTCATTCCAAAGCTGGGGCTGTTACAGAGACATAAGCAATCACTTGGCCAATGCAACTACACACATCGGAGAGCATGCACGAACATAAATCAATAACTAAGAACCATGCATAATCTGATCATAACTTCATAATCCATCGGATCCCAACAAACACATCATATAGCATTACAAACAGTCGATCTTGATCATGTAGGGTAGCTCACAAGATCATAAACATGAAGCACAAGGGAGAGAGACAACCATCTAGCTACTGCCATGGACCCGTAGTCCAAGGTGGAACTACTCACACTTCATCCCGGTGGAAGGCATGTCGATGTAGAGCCCTCCGGGATCGATCTCCCCTCCGGCAGCGTGCCGGGAGCAGCTTCAGAATCTCCCCGAATTGGGTTTCGAGGAGGCGGCAGCGTCGGGTCGTGTTTCTGGAAAATAAGCGTCGCCCTGATGATTTTAGGGTTAAAGGGTTTTTATAGGCGTCGGAGGGGGCCGAGGCGGCGCCCGAGGGGCAGGGGCGGGTCCCACCCGCGGGTACATGTGGGGCCGCGGCCAGCTGTCGCCCCTGGCCCCTGGGTGGCCCCCCAGGTCACCCTTTGGTCTTCGGCTTCCTTTTGTCGCATAAAAAATCATCGTAAATTATTGTCCAATTCCGAGAATATTTCCAAAAGTAACTTTTCTGAAATAGAAAACAACAAAAACAGGGAACTAGCACTGGGCATCTTGTCAATAGGTTAGTCCAACAAAAAGCCTAAAAATGATGTAATAAAGTAATAAAAACATGTAACAACGGCATATAACTAGCATGGAACAATAAAAAATTGTAGATACGTTTGACAAGTATCAACAATCAACATCGATCCCCAAGCTTAACTCCTACTCGTCCTCGAGTAGGTAAGTGATAAACAAAATAATTTTTGATGAGACATGCTACTAGCATAACTTTGATCAAATAGTAATGTAAAGCACATAATATGAATAAAGTGATCCAAAAAAATTGTCTATATTTGATAATCAAGCAAACAATGAGTATACAAGTTGCATTATTCAAGCAAAATCTTTCATGAATAGTACTTTGGAGACATGAAAGAATAAAGATTAACATAACATGAAAGTCTTCAAGGTAATATTTTCTTGTCAAAAGTATTGGAAGTCAACACAAAGGAAGATGCAAGTTTCAGCATTGCTTCAACTTTCAACATGCTTATCTTATAGATAATGTTATCATAAAGAATCATGATTAAGCATAAATATGCAATATAATTGATGACGTGGATCACACATTAGCTGGGGAACCCCAAGAGAAAGGTATGATACAGTACAGAAGCAGTTTTCTCTTGATTACAAAACCAAGGTTGTCAGATCCAGTAGGACTTGGAGAAGGCTTGGCAAGGTGTCAACGGCGCCGTTTACAACAATTGACGTGGACCTGCACACAATCACAAACAAACTACTTTGCCCCAATGAAACAGAGAGGTTGTCAATCTCTCCGGCTTGCTGAACATAAAAAATTAAAATGTGTGGATGTAAAATATGATGAGAGTGAATTATTACCAGCGAGCAAATGATGATGAAAAGCTATTAAAACGATTGTAAACGATGTAGGAAAATAGGACCGGGATCCACAGTTCACTAGCGGTGTCTCTCCAGAAGATACACATGATGGGTAAACAAATTATAGCATGGCAATGGACAGAATTGTGGGCGCACAACAAGGCTATCATAAAACAATATAGGTCACCGTTTCATCTAATATGGGCATTACGTCAAAATACATAGACTGTTATCAACCTGCATCTATGACTAATAATCCACTCCGGGATCGCTATCCAGCATGTCGCCCAAAAGTATTTAGTTGCAAGCAATAGATCATTGCAATAAGCAAAGTGCATAATGTAAGCAATGTAAACAACACAAGGAAATCACACCGCTGTTTTCTCCCTAATGGAAACAACACATCTCTTGTCTTAATCGTTTCTGTCAACCCGAGCTCAGACAAGAGAGGCATGAACCCACTATCTAGCATAAATACTCCCTCATACAACACTAATAATTACTTGGCCAAAGAATCCACTAGCATCGGAGAGCATGCAAGATCATAGATAAAACACAACACATAGATGAACAAAAGTAATGACTTCCACAATTCATCGGATCCATGCAAACACAATCATGTAGCAGTTACAGATAATATGATCTTGATCATGATAGGCAGCTCACAAGATCTAAGCAATGGAGTACATGGAGGAGAGACAACCATCTAGCTACTGCTATGGATCCGTAGTCCCGTCGTGACTACTCACACATCACTCCGGAGGCAGGCATGGTGGTGTAGATGTCTCCGGTGCCGATTCCCCTCTCTGGCAGGGTGCCGGGAAGAGATGCAGAACCCTCCCGAACTAGGGTTGGAGATGGCGGCGGCCTCGGACATCTTCTGGAAAATATGATCGGGTACTTAGGGTTTTCGGGGCGAAGACCAATTTATAGGCGAAGAGGCGACTCGAGGCGACGAAGGAGGGCGCCAGGTGGGCCCCAGGCACGGCCTAGGGTGGGGATGTGCCTGGAGGGCTTCTATAGGCTGGGAGCCTCCCCTCCGGGCGTCCTTCGGGTTCTGTCTTTGTTTCAACTTGGAAATAAATCACGTAAATTTTCAGCGCGTTCCGAGAAACTTCACAGAACAACTTTTCTGAAACAAAAAGACAGCAGAAAACAGGAACTGGCACTGGGCATCTTGTTAATAGGTTAGTTCCATAAATCATGCCAAAATGATATAAAAACATTATAAAAACATGTGGCACTAATATATAATCAAGCACGGAACATCAAAAATTATAGGTACGTCGGAGACGTATCAATAATCAACTGCACCCAGAGTCAGTGTTGCAAGCTTGCTTTGAGTAGATAGAAGGAATAGGAAAACTAAAAGTAAAAGAAAGGCCCTTCGCAGAGGGAAGCAGGGATTAATCATGTGCTAGAGCTTTTTATTTTCTATTAAACAGAAGTAAAATTATTTTGAGATATGCATGCTTTCGTCAACGAATACATAGCAAAGAAATCCGTTAGTCCCCCGTACCAAGAAAGGCTATAGACTTGTGAGAGCGGCTCCTGTAGAGGAACGAGTACATTCCTAATTATCCTTTGTTTATCACTAGCCAATGTTTGACCGATTTCTCAGGTTGCATTGTGTAAAGGAGATATTAATGATTGGTTGAATTTATATTTTGTGGGCTGGGAACCCTTGGCCAGCTCTCGGCAAATTTAAGTGAGCACGTAATGCACAGTCGCAAGGTGAAAGGGGGGAAATTACCTTGCTTGACACAGGATATAACAAACTTCCTCACTACTTCCCCATGAGCTAAAAACATAGACACAAATTGAAGTATTTTGAAGTTTTAAAGGTAGCACATGAAAAAATTACTTGGAATGGCACGAAATAACATGTATAGGTAGGTATGGTGGACACTACTGGAAAGATATTTGGCTCAAGGAGTTTGGATGCACGAGCAGCATTCCCGCTTAGTACAAAGTTTTTGGCTAGCAAATGATATCAAAACAAACAAGCACCAACAACTGGAACAAGAATAACTATAGAACATACATTAAGCATAAACACAAAAACTCTACACTGTCTTCCTTGTTAGCCAAACTTTCATTTTGATGAAAATACTTGACTATCAAACTTGCAAGCATGAAGAAACTTTATAAATCCAAGCTTTAACGGTAGTTCTTCACTAATGAGCCTTAACTTAAATAACCAGCAAGTTTAAGCATTAAATCACTTAACATCTCAAAACTATTGGCAAGTTTCAAGTTATTCAAACATGAAGATCTACAAGACGATGCAAGTTTTTCATCAAACCATACCACATGCATGACATTTTTATCATTCCAACAAATCAAGCAAGCAACCATAAACAACTCTCTAAAAAAATATAAGTGAAGCATAAGAGAGTCTAATAGCAACAACTAACATCTCTTAACAAGATATAAGCGAAGCACAAGAGCTGACAAGAAAACAAAGCTAAGAATACTCAACAAAATATAAGGGAAGCACAAGAGTATTCTAATGAAAAAGCGGAGCGAGTCTCTCTCCCACACAAGATAGCTAGGATCCAACTAAGCGCATTACCAGCAAACAAAATAAAACAAACTGAAATTAAAATAAAATGACGCTCCAAGAATAGCACATAATATGTGAAGTGATAAAAACATAGTTTCAATAGAGACGACCTGATGGTTGTCTATGAAGAAGAGGGGATGCCTTGGGCATCCCCAAGCTTAGATGCTTGAGTCTTCTTGAATGTTCAGGGGGATTCCATGGGGGCATCCCCAAGCTTGTTCTTTTTTCCAAACTTCAACTTCTTTCATCATCTTCCCTCGTGGAACCTAAAAACTCCCTTTTCACAAAACTTTTCATAAACTGATTAGAGGGTTAGTTCCAATAAAACAAAACTCACTTGGGTTCCACTAAGACAAATTGCACAAACACTATTTAGCATTAGCTACTGTTTACTAAGCCTCAAGGGTGGCACTCCTTCCAAAAAGTACCACTAATGACGTTAATAAAAGAGGCAAACATAAATTAAGGCAGAATCTGTCAAAACTGGACAGTCTGTAAAGATCTATTTTTTAGAGGCACTTACGGGGATCAAATAAAAAAACTCAAAACTAATGAAAGATAGATAAAAGTATAAGGCTTGCTGTATAAAATGTCCAGAAAAATATAACATTCTGGGATTTTTCGAGATTTTCTATAACAGGAACTCAGAATTTGTTTCTGGACAACAAAACAAAACTTTGCACTCTCTAAGCATTAGAGGCTAACTCTTGGCACACAAAAACACAAAAAAGGATATAATGAAGTTGCTACAGAAGAAACAACTCCATGACTCAAGAAATAAAAAAATGGGTTTCCTCCCAACAAGCGCTTCTCTTTAACGCCTTTTAGCTAGGCGCAATGCCACATATCAAGTCTTTTCAACATCAATCTCATTGTCATTTTCATAAAATTCATGAATGGTGCAGCTTGGAAAAGGATTTTTAGTAATACTATTAGCAGCAACAATTGGTGGGATAAAATTAGCTTTACCCAATGGGGTTTCTCCCTTTAAGTCCTTAAAAACTTGAGCTTCCTTCACCAATTTCTCCTCCTCTTTTCCTGCAGAAGATGTATCAACTTTAGTAGTGTTCTTTGGCACAAATATGAATTTAGGCCCCTTATCTATTGGAGTTGTTTCCTTTTTAGGTTTAAATGAAGACAAGGTGTCTCCTAAAGTTTCAAAAGTCTCTTCTAACTTACTTATCCTCTCGGGATGGTCTTTGAGGGAATGGAGAGATTTCACCATTTTTGTGGCATTTCTTATGTATCCATTAATCCTATTAAAATTATTATCAATCTTCTTATCCATCTCATTTATCTTAGTCGTACTTGGTTTAGAAGTGAAGAACCAAGGTTTAATCGAACTAGTAGGACTTTGAAATCAACAACGAGGTGCCCGTCAACGATCTCTGGCGCGGAATCGTCAACGAACGCGGACCTGCACACACTCTAACAATTACTTTGCCCCCAATGGCAGGAAGGTTGTCAAACTTCCCGGTCTGCTGAAAACAAAGCGGTTAAACGTATAGTGTAGTGAAAGGATTTATGAATACGGACCAGCGAGAAAGTGATTATGGAAAGCAAGTAAATGAGGTTGTAAATAATGTAAAAAGATGGACCGGGGGCCATAGGATCACTAGTGGTGTCTCTCCAATAAATAAAACACTCATATGAAGGGTAAACAAATTACAGTTGGGCAATTGACAGAATTAAGACACAAACTTAATCTAGCTATATCAAAGTGTTCACGGTAATATTCATGTAGGCATCACAACAAGGAACAAAGATCGCCATCCGACTGCATCTTTGTCTAAAAAGTCCACCTAGGGATCGCTATCCAGCCTGTCACCCATCGGTATTAAGTCGCAAGCGACAGAAAATTGCATTAAGTAAAGCGTATGAAGTAAGCAACATTTATAATCATGTAGACATAACCACCACTGTTTTACCCTTAGTCGCAACAGCACACCCTCGTACGTTTCTGTCACTCGTGCCCAGGCACAAGAGGGGGCATGAACCAACTATCTAGCATAAATACTCTCTCTTGGAGACATAAGCAATCACTTGGCCAAAACAACTGCACACATCGGAGAGCATGCAAGAACATAAATCAATAACTAAGAGCCATGCACAATCTGATCATAACTTCATTGTCGTGGTATTATCGAATATGGCCGGGACAGGGGTGCCATCTGGCTAGGTAAAGAGGTGGTGTAGGAGATGTAGGTAATTCTGGTGATGGGATGAGCATGAGTTTACCCAGCTTCGGATCTCGCAACGGTGGTGAAACCCTATGTGCTGCTATAATTCACTATAAGTCAATATGCACCGATTGCAATGAAAGTTAGAGCGTGCCCTGAGGCATCCCTTAGGCCGGCTTATAAAGGTGTCCGGTCCTAGGGCTTACAGGAATCAACCTAACCAACTAAGTTACAGAGTTCTACTCTAATCCGGCTTGAGCTTGCCTTGGGAGCTAAGTCAACTACAATGCAGGCCGTCTTCTAGAACCTTCCCTTAGCCGGATGGGCCTCCCGCGCTTCATCGTACTAGGCCGCCCGGTAAGCCTGATTTGGCTTACCACCACTATGGGCCACCCTGGTATGATGGCTTTTAGTCACCTCCGTGATGGTATCTGGTCGGCATATCCCCAACAGTAGCCCCCGGAAAGCTTCAAGTTCTTCAGCGGTTGGCTTTCGTCTCCCGACATTAAGTCATCCGGCAGATTCCTCATGTGTTGTTCAACTTGGAGCATTCCCAGAATCTTATAATATTCAAGACATGTCGAACAACTTTGTTGATCCTTGTATGCCGGCTTCTCCTGTCGGAAAAACACTTGAGTGCCTATCGACACGCGTCCGGCGATTTGACAGGTCCGTCAGACTCGGCAGAACGAGTTGAATGGCATCTTTGAATGCAGGGGCTAGTTTGCATTTTCCCACGTAAGAAACGAGGCATCGGAGAGAAGGATCTCCCCATAACAGCACGATCTCGTGATGCGTGGCGGAAATTGCGCTCCGGAATAGTTGCACAAATCTCGGCGCTCCACTATAAAAGCGGATCTCCTCGTCTTCGCCGAGGCCACACTTCAATTCGCCTACAACCCTAGCTCTCTTCGCCTCCAGATCTCATCTCCCGAGCCCGAGTTCTTCCTCTTCTGCTTCCCAAGCTCCATGGCCTCCAGTGCTCCAAGATCTCCTATTCTGATTGACGCGACGCCGCTCAACACCACGCCACCGAAGGGAACTGCGGCATCCTCTGCCGCCGCCACTGGTACGGCCTCCTCCGCCGCTGCTCCGGTCTCTTCCACTGCACCGGTCTCCTCCACTGATGCGGTTTCGAGCCGCGACGAACTCGCCTTTGCTCAAGCTGCAGCAGAAGCCGCGGCTACGGCTGCATCGGCTTCTGCGGCCGTCGCCGACGCGGACGAAGAGGCCAAGGTGAAAGAACAAGCTATGCCTGGATGTCGCCTAGAGGGGGGGGGGGTGAATAGGCGATAAAACCTTTTTCTATTTAGGGGCTTGATAATTGCGGAATAAAACTATGTGTTTAAATTAACAAGCCAACAACCTAATTACTAGGCTCACCTATATGCACCAACAACTTATACTAAGCAAGTCAAGCAACAAGGTGATAGCAAGATATAAACTTCAAGCACGAAGGCTATCACAATGTAAAGTGCATAAGTAAAAGCTCGGGTATAGAGATAACCGAGGCACGCGTAGATGAGGATGTATTCCCGAGTTCCTGCTTGTTAAGGGAGGACGTCTCGTTGGAGGGGTGTGAGCTCGCCACAAGAGGCATACTCAAGATGCCACAAAGGCCTCACCCTATTCTCCGATGAACCTCACCCAAGGGATTGGTTCACCTTCCACTATCGGAATCCTTCGAGGCGGATTCCGGAGCCCTTTTACACCGTTCTTGGGGCACACACCCACAACTCAATTGGGGGCTCCCAAACTCGTGCCGAAGCTTCACAACTCGAAGTCTTCACGGCACCTCCAAACTGTCTAGGGTATACAATGCACCCGTGGCACCCCGATCCGGAGATCGAGTTACCCCATATATCAGTCCCAGGAGCACTGAATATATGACAACTTGATAACAGAACATAACCACTTTATTAAGGGGTTGGGAACCGACGATGGATTACAAGGGTCTCATTACAAGGCTGCGCCCTAGCGCACACCACAGTTTGTACATTATTTATCGAACATGACTTCATCAGAGGGCGTTAGCGGATTGGCGGAAGCGTGCGACGAAGAGGGCCTAACTCCACAGGGTTCTGCCTGGATACCGGATCTAGTTCTCGTACAAGGGGTACTCGGCGACGGGGGTAGGAGGATCTGGCCACATGAAAAGCTAGGTGAGTACATGGAATGTACTCGCAAGACATCAATCCACAATCAACCGTAACCAACGATCCTATATGGCATGGCATGTGCAAGTGCGAGTCCAAGCTTAACGGTTGGACTTAACTTACCTACTTACCTCTGACGAAAACCGTGGCTTAGGAGAACGGGTCTCATTGCCACACAACCGTAATCCACCACACTTAGGTTCTCAAGCTTGACCAACTCTGGTCCAACTCGAGGCTCAGCTTTTGACCAACTATGGTCTACTTTTCAGATCATTCAACTCTGGCCCACTCTGACCGCTTGGTGAATTTATTTCTCCGTGTTCGACTGGACTGACTCTAGTGTGACTGGACCCAACACCGTTCCTTAGGTAGGAACAATACTAGATTCGAGAGGTTGCAAGTTTTATCCACACGTTGGGGTCTAAGCTTGTACAGCTGGTACCTGCCGCACAAACCTATTCCCCCGTAGCCGTCCGCTCTACCAAGACACTCCTTGTATAGCTACCGACTTACCACTCGGGGTAAGTCTTATGACGAAGTGAATTAATCCGGCACATCCCCAACTCATGAGCAACGCCTCGCTCCGGAACCTTCACAAGACTAGCCCCGACCACAACTATGTAGTAACCGACTAGACTTGCCAAGTGGTTAGCATCAAAGAGGCTCGATAGGCTACTAAGCTACGGTCTGCCCATTTCAATGACGCATGGTTGTGCGGGTGTGTTTGGTGAGTGGCACTATTTGACTCAATCTAGTCGACGGAGGTGGTTATCCTTTTAGTCAATTTTTATTCTCGGCCATAAAACAGCAGCAAACGTTAGTCCACAAGATGTACATGAGAATCAAATAATCACATAGTAGTTTAGCAAGGTAAAGTACGGTCAACCGGGCGATGGTGGAGTCTCCTCCGACCAGTGACAGCCACAGGTTGAGTAAAGACAAAATCAACCGGGCGAGGACGGAGATGTCTCCAGCCAGTAGCAGCCACGGGTCGAGTAAGAAAATAAAATAAAACAATCGGTTAGCGTCAACCGGGCGATGGCAGAGATACCTCCGACCAGTGACAGCCACAGATCAACTACAAGTTAGTGGAGGCGTCCACGCGATCCCGTTCCTCCATTCCATTGACTGCGGCGGTTCCCCCAGTCCATCGTCGCCGGAATGGGGAGTGGTGCATGGTACCGTCCAACGCAACACCACAACTCTACGGAAAAGTAGCCGCTTCAATCCACTTGGGCAGGACCCAATGTGTATTTAGACGGGGTACCGGAACTCAACTCACGGGACATGAGTTTATCGTATTGCAGAAAGTAAAAGTAGCATTAGGTCACATGAAATAATAGGCATGAAATAAGACATGTGGGATGCAACTATCGCGCAAACAAATAATATTCATAGCAACAAGGTATCGACAACTTGGAAACAGGTGGTTGGGGGCTGATGGCTTGCCTTCTGTTGTGGGATCAACTTCCACTTCAAATGTAGGGTTTGGATCTCCTAAAGAAATTTAAAACTAGGGTTACAACCTTCGATAAGACATTCAAAAGTTCAGTAGGCAAATGAACTCCAAATCCATTGAAACCAGTGTCATTGGATAGAGAATTTCAAAACAAAGCCAGTGGAAAAAGACTCATATTTTTCTGATCATTTTTGAGAGAGATATGAATGTCCAAAGTTATGTCCAGAATCTGTTTTCCAAAAAAAAAGAAACAAAACGTTTGAATAAATCTTAAAACACTGACGGGTGGGACCCGTCCCTTTTAAAACCGAATCGGTACGCGCTGGAAAAAGAACACCGAGGGGGGGGGCGTCGCCGTCGCCGGCGTTCTCACCGTCGAGGACGAGGGCGTCGATTCCGGCGGTCCTAGGGCAAGGTGAGGGTGGCTACGGGCTCCGGGGAACTTGGATTGAGGAAGGGGTGAGGTGCTGGTGGTGGGGTGGCTCTGGGGGTGAGAAATCGCCCGGAGACAGAGCGGCGGGGACGCGCTCGTCGCCAGTGCTCCCGAGGAGCTAATCGAGGGCAGGGAGGAGGCTCAGAGGAAGGGGGTGGTGGTGTGGTGCTTGAGGGCGGCCGGGGGGGGGGGGGGTCCTTTTATAGCGTCCCGAGGGTGTGACCACCGGGGAGGGTTGAGGTGAGGTGGCGGTGAGCTGTCTGGCAGTAGCGACGAGACGACGAGCGGTTCGTCGTCGGTGTAGCGTCCAGGCCGTGCTGTCGACGCGAAACTGGGGGCCGGGGATAGGATTGGGGGTGGCGTGGCACCTGGCGGCGGTGGTCCGGGTGGTCATGGCGTGGCGGCGACATGGGGCGGCCGGGGCAGGGCAGTCGACGGGCGGCGCGATGATGGTGTAGTAGCAGAGCGCTGCTGGACGATGGGATTCGCGCGCGGGGAGCGGATAGGGTCGATGGTCACGGGCGCACAGGGCTACAGGCGAGCGGGGTCCGTGGCGGGGCTGTGCAGCTGCGCATCGGCTAGCGGCCGACGGCGCACAAGGAGGTGGCAGCGACGCGTGGCTCGAGGGGGCGGGTCTGGGGAAATGGAGGAGAAGAAGGGGATGCGAGGGGAGCAGAAGGGGAGGCAGAACGGCGACGACCACAAAGTGGCGGCGCCGTCGGGTGCGGCCATGGCCATGGTGGCCACGCCACAGGGCATGCCATGACCGGCATGGTCATGCCATTGGCACCATATGGCACCAAATTGGAAAAATGACCGTGTCACTAGGTGCAGAAAGAGAATATCTACCAAGGTCTAGATATGTTCTTGAGCTAGTTTGCATCTTGGAAGAAGAGAAAATTTCATCGAACACCTTCGGCTGAAAAGCGAAAAAGGGTTTTGGGCATTTAAAATAAAAGATATTTGGCCAGGAAAAATACAGTAGGTAGATATTGGTTAGGAGCATCTACCTTGGGGTTTTTATAATTTTTTGGAAAAGGTTTAGTAGGGTTTCCAAAATGTTAATGTTTTGGGCAGAAAGTAAAACAGGGAAAAACTAAAATATTTCCTTAACAAGGTATGGAATATTTTTGTATATTTGGCTTACATATTAGTTAGGGATCCTCCCTGAATTTTTGTAGAATTTTTGAGGATGGTTTTGACCTACTTCCTTTGGAAAGCTATGGTTTTGGGGTTTTAGCAGAAAATAGATCAGGGAAAAAGTCAAATATTTTCTGAACAAGTCACCAAATATTTTTCATAAATGGGTTCTATCCTAGCTGGGAATCACTCTGGAATTTTTGGGGAATTTTTGAAGTCACCCTTGGCACACTTCCTTTTGAAGGCTAGGGTTTAGGCCCTTTTTGCATTTAAAGAAAAGACAATTATTTTGGGAAATCTTGGGGTTTTAGAAATGTAGAAGAAAATAGAGGTGTCAAGATCAAAAGATCCAGATCCCAATCCAAATTTTGGTTTTGTCAACGAAAATTTTATAGGGCCAAAATTCGGGATGTGACAGCACCCAAGAGGCACAAAGCTCTTGGGAACACAATGCACCCAAGAGTAACAAGCTTCTCAACGTCGATCCTCACGTATCACCGTAGGGAGAGCAACCCGATGCAACTAATGCAAGAGGCAAGAACACACAAAGTGGTCAAGTCCTTCACTCTCAAATTCCAACCAAGCAATAAATGCTTTGGGGGGAATAAGAGAGGAAAAACAAAGGGGATGAACACAAAGCAACCCCAAAATCTAGATCCACTAGGTTCCCCTCACTTAGAGGAGATTTTGATTGGTGGAATGGTAGATCTAGATCTCCTCTCTTGAATCTCTAAGTTTGGGCAAGAATCATCGGAGGGATTGAGAGGAATCAAGCTCACAAGGATGTCCAACAATGGAGGAGAGAGAGCTTGAAGAGATTCAAAAGATTGGAAGAAGTATATATTTTACCAAAGGGGAAGAAGGGGCACTTAAATAGGTGCCCTAAGAAACTGGCCGTTGGGGCTTAGAATCCTGCAGGACTGGTAGTACCGGCCCAAAGGGAGGTACTACCGCCCCAGCAAACCTTCCCCTCAATGGCTCTCTCCAGACGCGAAAACCCACATGACCGGTAGTACCGGCCCAAAGGGCGGTACTTCCGGTCCACCAAAATAAACCACCAACGGCTAGAGAGAACACCCGCAAGGCTGGTAGTACCGGAAAAAGGACCGGTAGTTCCGGTTTAACGGTAGTATCAGTATTACTTCCGGTGCTACTTCCGTTGAACTCCAGAACCGAACTTTCGTAAGCGGTACTGGGTTCCGGAAGTAGCTCCGGAAGTTACGAGCGGTAGTACCGCTGGGAGGACCGGGTACTTTCGGTGTAGCGGAAGTTCCGGTACTACTTCCGGTGCTACTTCCGTTTGAGTCCAGAACCGAACTTTCGTAAGCGGTACTGGGCTTCGGAAGTAGCTCCGGAAGTTCCGAGCGGTAGTACTGCCCGCATGGCCGGTACTTCCGGTACACTCAAAAACAGCAGAACACTAATACGAGAAAAATCATAACTTAATCATCCGAACTCCGTTTTCGATGATCTTGGGCTCGTTGGATTCGCAACGAAAAGATCTACAAGATCTTGTGGAGAAACATCATAGTCCATCATGTGAGGAGGAAGTCACAAGGAGAGAGTTTGACCTCTCTTTGAAAACTGGAGATGCCGAAACTTTTGCAATTGAAGTCCGAAAGAAGTAAAACCAATTTTGTTGGAAAGAGGACGACAAAAGCTACCTTTAAAAATGGCAAATAAGCAATGGAGATTTTGCAAAGGGTTGGAGAGGTGAAACCTTCCAAACGGATGAACCGGCAAAAATTCCAAAACCAAAAACGCAAAAGGGGACGCATATGCAAACCGTTTTTGGTGAACTTAGACTTGTCGTGACAGGCACGACAAGCACCAAGACCACACCACGATAAGAGAAAAATAAGAACCAATAAGATGATAGCATGGATGCCAAGGATTGAGCTCTCCACGAACTATACGATCATGATACTTGGTCGAGAGCCCCTCTTGATAGTACGGTTACCTATCCTATAATCCGGTCTCTCACTAAACAACATGAGACCGGTAAAATAGAAACCCTATCAAGATCATATCTTTGCCTTGCGCTTAAACCACTTGAGGTTGATGAAGACGATCTTCATCTCCTCAAGATGCACCACCTTTTTTCATTGCGCTTCGCTTGGTGAAGATTCACTTGATGCTCCCCCATACACCAAGATGGGGACGCTCTCTTCGGAATATCTTCACTTGGCCTTTCTCTCGATGACGAACACCTTGGCCTTGATCAACAAATGATCTTCTTCCCTTAACCTTGACTTCAACACATGGAGAACAAGCAAGACTTTGACTCAAACAAATGGAGACAAGCAAGCAAAAGGACACCTACAAATATAGCTCAATGCAAATATTAGTCCATAGAGATTGTCATTAATTACCAAAACCATGCATGGGATCAACCATGCACTTTCAATCTCCCCCATTTTGGTAATTGATGACAATCCCTTTTTAAGAGGGTTTAAATAATGAATAGAGCATCCTTGCAAGACAAACGAGCAAGGATGCAAGCGCATGCATGGCAAATGCAACAAAAGCATAAATGCAACAAAAGCATAAAACCCAAATTCCCTTAAACCCTCTAAACTTCTCCCCCATTGGCATCGATTGCCGAAATGGGAAGAAAAATTTAGAGAGCCAATATAATATGAGTTCCTCTAACAAGGTGATGACAATCCCTTTTAACGAATAATTAGAGGAAATCAAGCTATATTGAGGATCCAAAGATTGCAAAAAGATGAAAGAATTTTAAACAACTCCACAAAGGAGAAAAGCAATCAAAAAGATCCAAAGCGAGAGTTCTAAATGAAAACGGAGAAGCTCCCCAATTTTCATGCACAATTGAGGAGTGCACAAAAATGGCATCCTCGCTCCCCCAAAATCATCTAGAACACGCAACAAGTGCAATAGTGCATAATGCAACAGCAAATCATAGCACTTGCACCAAAGATGTGGTTGAGCCGTAAAAAGATACCAATTTTCAAAAATACATCATAAGATAGGCCCAACCGAGAAAAGAGATCTTTTAAAGAAATATGTTCACAAGCTTAGGGATACCAATTGGAAACTAAAACCAATTGAAAATGCCAAAAGCTAGTGAGAGCATTTAGTCAATAAAATTCAACATGCTCACCATGGTAGGCATGAAGTCAAAGATCTTCAATAAATACATGAGTGTGCAAAGATACCAATAAACAATAAGACAAGCACTCATGAGACAAATTTGGAGCCACCAAAGAATTATAGATGAAAACAAGGTAGCTCAAAAGAATTAGGACACCAATTAAGAGGTGACCTCTCTCATATGCATAGGTTTCTAATTAGACAAACCATTGAAGATATACATCCGCAAAGAAACATATACATACGAAATGGTTAAGGAAAATGAGAGCAAGGTATCCAAAGGGAAGTTATAAATATACAAACAAGATTATTGCATAAAAGCATAGCACATAGCTCAAAATTATCTCATTGTATATAAATGAACTTCAAATATATCAAATGCATCACACATATCACAAAGGGAACAAGAGATAGTGAAGATGCTTTGAGTTAGGCAACAAGTATCACAGGGAAATAATATCAATTGAAGAAAAGGTTTTTGCAAATTCAACACACATATCACAAAGATATATTAAGTGAAGGAAATAAGCCAAAACCACAACAATTGCACATAAAAGCTTTCATGCCAAGAGGCAACCTACACAAGGTTGAAACTTAGAAAAGTACGCGTGAGATGGATACTTGTTACCGAGATGACATTGGTGATGAAGATGATGAGAGTTGGTTTGACATCAAAGCTTGATTCCGACAATCACACGGTGAGAACACCTTCCTTATGAATGAGGCAAGCATCCAATGCATCTCCATTGTACCTAAAACAAAATTAGAGTACAAAATGGTTCCCAAACTCATTGGGTTCCATAGTAGTTAGATCAACAAAAATATATAGGACATACTCCACATAAATATGTTCATATGGATATGAAATTGAATTTCATGCACATCTTAGCCGATTTAGGATTTGGTGGAGTATCCCCTATATATTGGATCAAGAAGATAAGCATGCTAAAATAAAATAAAATAGTAACCGAGCATGCAAAGGCTTTCTAGAACCGAACGAGACATAATTTGGACGAAAACACTAAGTAAACCAAGAAGAGAGCACACCAAGGTGTGACACAAAAAGATTGTCCAAATTATATCAAAATCCAAATCAACACATGATTGAGGAAAAATCAAATCAACAAATGATTGATTCCAAAACACATCAACACATGAAGTGTGATATCAAAAGGAATCAAATCAACACAACAAATGATCGATAAGACACCAAATGAAAATAAGATACCAATTAAAACAAAAATATCAACTAGGAGAAAAGATACCAAGAAGAGGATGATACTTGACCGAAATCAAGTAAAATAAAATAAAGCAAAAAGGTATCAAGACTCCCACATATTGAATAAGGTTTGTTGGTAGTTTCAATTATTCGAACCAACTGCCAAAACCATGGTTAGAATAAAATGAAACAAATGGTTTCTCAACTAATATATGGAAATGGATATTAGAGAAAAACCACCCCAAGCAAACTCACGCAAACAAGAGCCAAAAGATAACCACAAGAAAAGAGGAACTTGTTTGAGCCAACATGCCACATAGGAATTAGATAATTTACAATATCAAATCTAAGTGGCAAACCTCAAATGTTCACATTTTGTGGGATTGTAATATGCACATAGCTTAATACTCCCCCATAATGTGATAATTCATTTTATTTAAACAAGAGGCAAATAAAACCAACTAGAGAAATTAATGGACATTATAGAATTTGAATTTCTCATGAATATGACATACCACATAGTAGCTAGATAATATGAAATATCAATACTAGGTGGTGTGCCTCATGTACACACATTTTAGGTTTGTGAGGTGCACAAAGCATATCACTCCCCAAAATGGGATAGTCCATAAATATCTCAAAGAGCCAAATGAAATCCACACAAGATTCAATAAAGCTCAACACACAAATTACACATACATGATATACAACTATCATACACAACCTTGAATAACAAGACAAGTAGGAAAGTAGCATATCACATACAAGCACATGCTAGGAACAAAACTAACACATGCAAGGGAGCAAGCAACTTTCAATGAATATATGAATTAAATAGAAGTTACCGCAAGGAGGATCATTGGATATGAGATAGATATGTGATACAATTGACTTGTCTTGAGAAATAAACCCATGAAGATCCCTTAATTCTTCAAAAATAGCCAAGTCACCAATGTCCTCCACAATCACCTATTGATCAAGTTGAAGCTTGTTGGTCCCCAACCAAGTTGGGTCCTAAGAGGTTAGTCACAATAGGCTTGGGAACCCAAATGGTGCTTTTCTTGACACCACTTTGAGCTCCCACATATTTGGCAAACACATTGCCAATTCTATCCTTCCCAAGAGAATAAGCATCATCAACTATGATAGGGTTGGATACGGTACCGTTAGTGCATGAAGAAGCAAAATGACCTTTGCCACGGCAAAGGTAGCAACACCGACTCTTCTTCTTCTTAATAGGCTCCTCAACTTGACGAGCATTGGCTTGAGTCTTCTTAGGAGGTGGCCGTTGTTCAACTCGTGGTTGAGCACGAGATTGAACAAGCGGCCGCTTCCCTAGTTGCTTCTAAATAAGAGGCTTCTTCTTCTTCATTGGGAAATCACGAACATGGTGCCCTTCAACCTTGCACTTGAAGCAAGAGATCTTGGCCGGATTCTTGACTTGAACTTGGCCCTTCTTCTTCTTCTCAACCTTGGACTTGTTCTTGTTGTTGGAGTTGAATCCAAGTCCACTCTTGTCATTAGGGGATTGTTGCACACTCAACATGTTGTCAAGTGCACGCTTCCCTTCATGACGCTTTCCAAGCCTTTCTTCATAGAAGTGGCTTGGGCCTTGAGCTCTCCTCTTTTCTCTACATGGTTAGTGACAACACAAGTACTAGAGGAGGTTGATGCATCAATGTTAGAGCAACAAGGCAAAGCAAGTAATTCATCACAAGATGTACCAACATTTTTGTGTATGAACTACTCGGACTAGCACATGGCAATATAGCATTTTTGGTTAAGGTTGTGCTATCATCCACAAGAGGCTCACAAGATGTTACCTTGGTAGTGAGGGCCTCATGAGCTAACTTAAGACAAGCATAGGATGCAAGAAGTTCATCATTAGAGCTACATAGCTTTTCATGATTTTCTTCCAACTTCCCATAGGATGCTAGAAGATCATCATTAGAGCTAGATAGCTTTTCATGACTTGCTTCCAACTTCTCATACTTGCTAGTTAGCAACTCAAGTTGAGCCCTTAGCTCAACATTCTCCTTCATAATAGATGCTTCACAAGAAGTGGAGTTAGTAGCACAAGAATCATTAACTTTAGGAATAGAAGAAGATAACTTGGCAAGCTCATCATTTAATCTAGCATTTTCATTTTTCGTGACTTTATATTTAGCATGAGCATGGTCACGTTCTTTAATGATTTTAGCAATTATATCATTATGAGACTCCTCGATAGATTCTAGTTTCTCCTCTAGAGAAGCACGAGTCTCTTGCTCTTCCACAAGAGCATCTTCTAACGATGCTTTCTCCATAGCATCATCTCTTTCTATCTTACCTTTTTCTTCAAGGCTTGCTTCCAAAGCCTCAATAGTTTCCCCACGCTCAATAAGAGTGCTCATGATTTCAAAGAGGTTAGCTTGGGCACTTTTATTGCTAGGAAGGGCTTTAAGAATCATTAGACCTTTATTTTGAAGCAAAGCATTAACCTTTTCCATATCATATTCTTCATCATTATTATCATCATTATCATCATTATTATTATCATTGCTAGAAGAAGATTTAGCCCTAAGGCAATGAGTGATGGATGAAGAAGAATAATTAATTTTTGAACTACTCAAGTTCACATCTTGTTGCATAGCAAATTGGGTTTCCTCTACATTATTATTCATGCAAGAGTTAGAGGGAACACAATCATTTTTATCATGGCAACAAGATAAAGCAAGCATATCATAAAGAGATTTATCCAAGCAATTTTTTGATGATATGCAAGGACTATCAACACTAGCATGTAAATCATTTATAGTGCTATGTGTGCTTCGGTCCAAAGATGAAGCATTGCAACAAGATAGAGATAAATGATCATCAATAACAAGCTCACTATCAAAGTTGCAAAACCTATCACTACTCACCATCACATTCGTTTGTGGCTTACCACATTTTGGTGAAGTAGATGAAGACGAGAGCTCGTCACGGCCGGAGGTGGAGGGAGAGCAATCATCCTCAAAAGAGTTGGACAAACCATATTTATTTTGAAGCTTGGTCCAAAGCTCATGAACATCTCGGAGAGGCATGATTGACTTGAAAACTACAACACTTATAAATTTACAAAACTCATTAGATGCTAGAGCATCTAGATATAAGTTTTTCTCATCCTCTAAAGTCGTACTTTCGTAGTCCTTTGGAGGAGAAAAAACTATATCTAAGATACGCTCAATATTGGGGTCCAAGACCCGTAAGTGGCTAAGCATATGAGTTTTCCAAACATTAAACTTTGTGCAATTGAATATAAACATGGAATTGTGCACTAAATCCCTAGACGACATCTTTACTCTCTAGGCGGTAAAGCCAAACAAGAGAGACGAGGCTCTGATACCAATTGAAAGAACAAGCTATGCCCGGATGTCGTCTAGAGGGGGGGGGGGGTGAATAGGCGATAAAAACTATTTCTATTTAGGGGCTTGATAATTGCGGAATAAAACTATGTGTTTAAATTAACAAGCCAACAACCTAATTACTAGGCTCACCTATGTGCACCAACAACTTATACTAAGAAAGGCAAGAAACAAGGTGATAGCAAGATATAAACTTCAAGCACGAAGGCTATCACAATGTAAAGTGCATAAGTAAAATCTCGGGTGTAGAGATAATCGAGGCACGTGGAGACGAGGATGTATTCCCGAGTTCCTCCTTGTTAAGGGAGTACGTCTCGTTGGAGGGGTGTGAGCTCGCCACAAGAGGCCTACTCAAGATGCCACAAAGGCCTCACCCTATTCTCCGATGAACCTCACCCAAGGGATTGGTTCACCTTCCACTATCGGAATCCTTCGAGGCGGATTCCGGAGCCCTTTTACACCGTTCTTGGGGCACACACCCACAACTCAACTGGGGGCTCCCAAACTCATGCCGAAGCTTCACAACTCGAAGTCTTCACGGCACCTCCAAACCGTCTAGGGTACACAATGCACCCAAGAGGCACAAAGCTCTTGGGAACACAACGGACCCAAGAGTAACAAGCTTCTCAACGTCGATCCTCACGTATCACCATAGGGAGAGCAACCCGATGCAACTAATGCAAGAGGCAAGAACACACAAAGTGGTCAAGTCCTTCACTCTCAAATTCCAACCAAGCAACAAATTCTTTGGGGGGAATAAGAGAGGAAAAACAAAGGGGATGAACACAAAGCAACCCCAAAATCTAGATCCACTAGGTTCCCCTCACTTAGAGGAGATTTTGATTGGTGGAATGGTAGATCTAGATCTCCTCTCTTGAATCCCTAAGTTTGGGCAATAATCATCAGAGGGATTGAGAGGAATCAAGCTCACAAGGATGTGCAACAATGGAGGAGAGAGAGCTTGAAGAGATTCAAAAGATTGGAAGAAGTGTATATTTAACCAAAGGGGAAGAAGGGGCACTTAAATAGGTGCCCTGAGAAACTGGCCGTTGGGGCTCAGAATCCCGCAGGACCGGTAGTACCGGCCCAAAGGGCGGTACTACCGCCCCAGCAAACCTGCCCCCCAACGGCTCTCTCCAGACGCGAAAACCCGCATGACCGGTAGTACCGGCCCAAAGGGCGGTACTTCCGGTCCACCCAAAATAAACCACCAACGGCTAGAGAGAACACCCGCAAGGCCGGTAGTTCCGGTTTAGCGGTAGTACCGGTATTACTTCCGGTGCTACTTCCGTTGAACTCCAGAACCGAACTTTCGTAAGCGGTACTGGGTTCCGGAAGTAGCTCCGGAAGTTACGAGCGGTAGTACCGCTGGGAGGACCGGTACTTCCGGTTTAGCGGAAGTTCCGGTACTACTTCCGGTGCTACTTCCGTTTGAGTCCAGAACCGAACTTTCGTAAGCGGTACTAGGCTTCGGAAGTAGCTCAGGAAGTTCCGAGCGGTAGTACTGCCCGTGTGGCCGGTACTTCCGGTACACTGAAAAACAGTAGAACACTGATACGAGAAAATTCATAACTTAATCATCCAGACTCCGTTTTCGATGATCTTGGGCTCGTTGGATTCGCAACGAAAAGATCTACAAGATCTTGTGGAGAAACATCATAGTCCATCATGTGAGGAGGAAGTCACAAGGAGAGAGTTTGACCTCTCTTTGAAAACCGGAGATGCCGAAACTTTTGCAATTGAAGTCCGAAAGAAGTAAAACCAATTTTGTTGGAAAGAGGACGACAAAAGATACCTTTGAAAATGGCAAATAAGCAATGGAGATTTTTAAAAGGGTTGGAGAGGTGAAACCTTCCAAACGGATGAACCGGCAAAAACTCCAAAACCGAAAACGCAAAAGGGGACGCATATGCAAACCGTTTTCGGTGAACTTGGACTTGTCGTGACAGGCACGACAAGCACCAAGACCACACCACGATAAGAGACAAATAAGAACCAATAAAGATGATAGCATGGATGCAAAGGATTGAGCTCTCCATGAACTATACGATCACGATACTCAGTCGAGAGCCCCTCTTGATAGTACGGTTACCTATCCTACAATCCGGTCTCTCACTAAACAGGTAAAATAGAAACCCTATCAAGATCATACCTTTGCCTTGCGCTTAAACCACTTGAGGTCGATGAAGACGATCTTCATCTCCTCAAGATGCAACACCTTTTTTCATTGCGCTTCGCTTGGTGAAGATTCACTTGATGCTCCCCCATACACCAAGATGGGGACGTTCTCTTCGGCATATCTTCACTTGGCCTTTCTCTCGATGACGAACACCTTGGCCTTGATCAGCAAATGATCTTCTTCCCTTAACCTTGACTCCAACACATGGAGAACAAGCAAGACATTGACTCCAACAAATGGAGACAAGCAAGCAAAAGGACACCTACAAATATAGCTCAGTGCAAATATTAGTCCATAGAGATTGTCATTAATTACCAAAGCCATGCATGGGATCAACCATGCACTTTCACAAGGTCACCGAGGAAGAAGAGGAAGAGGAAGCCGGCGATAACGAAGGCGCCGCCAGCAACCCTACCCACAACTGGGTTTGCTCAGGAGTGGAGGAAGGCGAACTGGGAGGAATGGCGGCCGATGGCGTCATTCCTCCATCTTCTGAGACTACGCCGACTTGGCGATCTGCCTTCGGCGACCCGTCCCTTGACTGGGGACGCCCATTAAAGACGAACAGGTACTGCTTTCTTCCCACGTTGCCCGGGGGTTTTCTTTGCCTCCTTCGGCTTTACTGATAGAGATCCTAGACTACTACGGCCTCCAGCTCCACAACATAACCCCCAATAGCCTCCTATACATCTCCGGCTTCGTAGCCTTGTTCGAAGGATACTTAGGATTAGCTCCTAGGTTAGACTTCTTCCAACACTGCTTGGGAGTCAAGAGGCATACTATCAACAAGGAGTTGCTGGTTGCCGGCTCTATCAGCTTCAACATGCGCCGAGACATAGATTGGTACCCTCATGTGCCGATCGTTGATTCGGCTAAAGGGTGGGCGTCCACCTTCTTCTACTGCATGGATGTGGCACCTCCGAACAGACTGCAGGGGCTCGCCGCCTTTGAGGACAGAGCCGGCACGCCCCTGCCTTCATGGAAGAAGAAACCGACAGCAAAGATGCCGGCTGACCTTGCCGCCATTAAGGCAAGGATCACGGAGTTAACCTCCGGCTCCCCTCCCTTGACTGGGGAGGACACAATCATTTGCTGGATGAAGAGACGAATCCAGCCCCTCCAACATCGTGCTCGCCTCATATGCGAGTACACGGATGACAAGTCTGATCCAATGCGGACCAGCAAAGATGATTTGTTGGAAGACCTCTTTGAGGCTTGTTTCAGCAATATGAAGAATCGATGCCGATGTTCACGGCTGCCAACCCTCCCTCAAAGGTACTTTGCCTTAAGACGAACCAAAGTTCAATTCTTTGGGGTTTCGGCTTTATCTTGACAGACTAACATGTATTCCGTGCTAGATCCCCAGAGTCTCCGCCGCTCGTCCCGCCGCTGCGCCGTCATCCAACAAGGTGGCTAAGCAGCCCATCTCCTTTTCTTCGGCATTTGTAGAAAGCCGAAAGAGGAAGAGCCAATCACTGACAATTGGCGCCTAGTCGTCCGAGGACGATGACGCCCTTGCTGGGCTTAATATTCCCAACAAGAAGTAAGTCGGCCAAAACACTTCTCTCCTTGCTTGCAGATTTACCGGATTTTCCATTCTTAACTCTTTTGAATATGCAGGCCGAAGAAAGCCGCACCTTTGAAGCAAAAGGTGTTGGCTGTGCGGAAGAAGCATTCTCCTGTTGTTCCTCCTCCAACTCCTTCGGCGACTAAGCCGACGCCAGCGGAGGAACGCTCCTCCTACGCCATGCCGGGAGGTCCATCTCTTGGTAGAGCTGGAATTACATCTCCCGACAAATGGACGGAGATGACGGGGAAGGTGACAGAGCCTTCCTCTCCACCAAGGGCTGAAGCTCTGGCTAATGATGCCCCGACTTTTCCTTCGATAAAGGCGGAGGCTTTTGACGAAGAGGGCCGCATTAAGCCGGAGTTCATGAGCCGGTTTATGCGAGCTCCACGCCTACCCCGGAAGAAGGGGATGACTCTTCGGGATGATGAGCCGGGTGAAACTCCGTCCTATGACACATTTGATGTCATAGACATCCTTGAAGATCAGCAAAATTACTTTGCTGAAATTTTTGAAGCCGGCATGACCCTTCTCCGCGAGCACTACAAGGTAATTATCTTCTCCCAGTAGCCCCCGAGCACTATGCCGGGTGTCGTTCTCTGACAAGTCGACATAGTGGTCCAAGTTACTGCGCATGCAGATTTTTAGCCCCCAAGCGATGAGACATCATCTTGTAGCCAACTTTACTCTTCAATTTAGCTTTAGGCTTTTAGCACCTCCTTACGCAGATCCATCGCCGAATTGGTGCTGAAACCATCAATTTTTTGGGTGTGCGAAATCAGGAGATACGCCGGTTGAAGACTGAGCTGGCAAGCAAGGATGCCATTATCGCCGGCTTTGAGGCTGATCGCGTCACATACCAAGGTATGAATGCCGGACCCTTAGCCCTTTGTATCTGGCTTTTCTCTTTATACTGCTGACATTTTGTCTGCCGCAGACGCCATCAACAAGGCCAAGGAATTTGCCGAAAACGTAGGCAGCATCGACCGGCTCCGCGACGAGAACATTGAGCTTAATAAGTGTAACAGCCCCAGTTTGGTACCCTAAAATTTGAGCAAAATTTTCACTTTTGCATTGCACTTGCATCATGGCATACACTCTAAATTGCTAAGTTAATAAAGCAACAATTGGAAAAAAATTAAAAGGAAGCAAAACCCTTCCAAAAATTCCAAACCAAATATATTGCTCAAATTGGCAAAACCAAATTATTCGTGAATTTCCAATTTGTCCAAGAAGTTCCAAGAATACTTTTTATAAATATTTGTCAAAGGCAAATTCTTGCCAAGCAAATAAATAAAATTGAGAATTCAAAATTGGTTCAAATCATTTTCTAATTTAAAACCAAGTTCAACCTTTCAAAAATTCAAAAGAAAATTATGGGGAGCTTCATTAATTTATTAGGATCCTCCATAAATATTTTCCAAATTTTATGAATTTTTTAAGTGCCCCAAATCAATAGCTAAAGCAAAATAAAGATCACATTTGGAAATTATCGAAATTGCCATATTCAAACCCTATGAACAAATGTTGTTTAAAACATTTTATTTTGCAGCACCAATTTTTGTGGAGCTTCCAAATATTATGGGGAGATTACCAGAATATTTTCATAATTTTCAGAAGTGGTTAAGTGGCTCAATTAAATCCCTAAAAGCCTGCTAGACCAAAAGTTAAATAACTTAAATGAAGCCAGGGGGTTTTCGCAAACTTACCTTCTTCCTCCCCTGTAGCAAACAAACGGCACTGTGTCGTGCTTGCAGCACACGCGCGTCCCAGCCGCACCACTACTGTCGCCATGCTGCCGTGCTCCCGCTGCTGCAGATAAAGACGACACGATGCTCACCTGCCCTAGCTCTCTCTCCCCTCACTATTTTCCCTCACCTGCTCCCTCGCTCTTTTCCTCTCTCTCTATTCGCGCCGCCATGGACGAACACGAGTCGTGCATGCCGCCGCTCGTCGCCGTCGACTGAGCAACCGCAGAGCAGATCGAAGACCACAAAAGGCTCTGCTGCGTCGCCCACTACCTCCCCGCCGAAGGAATCGACGCGGGCTCGCCGCAATCTACCGGGCCGTCCATTTCTTCGTCGTCTTCCTCAACCCCGGCCGTCGCAAGACGAGCTCGTTCCCGTCGACTCCGTCCACCCCCGTCGCCGTCGAGCACACCCACGCGTTGAGGGTGAGCACGCCGTCCTCCGGGACCTCCTCTCCTCCCTCCTTTCGCCCTAGTCCGCCGTGTCGCCGTAGCTCACCTTAGAACCGCCGCCGGTCGCCGTCGTCCTCGCCACTCCGGCGACCTTTAGATAGCGGCGCCGCCCGTTCTCGGCTCACCGTAGCACAATGCGTCTAATGCGCCTGCTCGCACGTCCACGCACGCCCTCCGTTGACGGAACCGTGCAAGTCGTCGCCGGTGGTCACCGCGCGCGCACCGGTCCTGGCTTCGGTCCAGTCAACATGCTCCATCGGTACTACCGGGCTCTTAGCCGGAAGTACCGACCGAGAGCTGAATCGGCACTGGATGTTTCTGTCAATTTCCGGAAGTAGCACCGGAAGTACCGCTTGACCGGCACTACTGGGCTGTTAGCCGGAAGTACCGACCGTGCGGGATTTTGGTACTGGAACCTTCTGTCTTATCCCGGAAGTAGCCCGGAATTAGAACCGGAAGTACCGCTTGACCGGTACTACCGGGCAGTTAGCCGGTAGTACCGACCCAGCTAGTTAAAACTTGTGAAAATCATAACTTAATTTCTATTAATCCAAATCTCGCAAATGATATACCAAATTGATCAGTAAAATCAAATTCTATCTAGTTAGGTTAATTTCACATCATGACAACAACTTTTCCTTTGATGTTATTCTTGAAATGGTTAAAGAATTAAAGTTGAATAATCATTTAATTCACCAATTATTCATCGTTACTCGGAAAATTACAAACAAGGTATCAAAATTATCAGTAGAACAATACCTATCTATTCATGGCATCTTCATGGATATTTAAAACCACATTTAGTACTGTAATAGTTCATAAGCAATGTGGTCACTAAGTTAAATATGGGGTTGCTTCCAAATAATTGCACCAATTATTTGGCACTCCATTTAAATTGTTAGTTAAATTAAATGATGATATAAGTACATAAACTTGACATGTCATCATGATTGTGCATTGCACCTCTTGTATGCCTGTTATTTATTTGTTCTCCTGTTATTGTTTGTGTATCGGTAGATTCAGGAGTCGAGGTTCCCCCACAGTACCTCGACGATCCGTGCTTCCAGCCCCGTCAGCAAGGCAAGAGATAACCTAACCTTCTTGACATATATCATCCTATTGTTTTATACAAGTATTTTCTCCACCATAATATTTCATCCGATTCCAATGTCAAATTTTGGTCAATGTGTAGAGTAACCTATGAATTGCATGTTCCCTAAACCATTACATGTTTCCCTCCTATTATCCATAGGTTGATGTGTTGGCCTGAGTTAAAGATATAACTATTGTACTTTATGCTTAGCTGTGCTTAGCCATGCTTAGTCGAATGCTTAGTCGTCCGGTGTTTATTTCCATGCTTATGAAATTGATGGAATGTTCGGACAATGTGGAGACTTGTGGTAAATAATAACATGCTTAAACGCTTGGATGAGTTGCCATCAGGGGATGATGTTTTGTCTTATTCTTGCCGCCTAGATGCGAGTTCTTTACCTCTTGAACCAAGACCGAGCGTGCTTCCAACGGTGGGACATATGGAATCCTTACTAACCGAATAAATTGTGCGGGCGTATCCAAGGGTCCTCTAGTTTGCGCTTTCCATTTGCGTGTGAGTTGCAGGTGGATGAAGGTGTAACAACCCCAGCTTTGTACTGAAAAATACCAAGAATTTTTCCACTTTTGCATCATTGTTTGCATCATGGCATCCATATGAAATTGCTATTTCTAACTATCCATTTATGCAAGCAACTAAAATGGGGAAACAAACCTTCCCAAACATCCAAACAAATGCAATTGCTCAACTTAGCAAACCAAATCATTCTTGGACTTCCAAATTGTTTAGGAAGTTCCAAGTTTACATTTTATAACCAATTCTCAAAATCTAAATATTGCCAAATAAGAAATGAAATTGAGAATTCAAATTGGTTCAATCCATTTCTATTTTTGAACCCAAGTTAAACTTTCCAAAAATTCAAACTAAAATCATGGGGAGCTTCAATATTATTCTGAGAGCCCCCATGAATATTTTCACTATTTTTGGAATTGTTTAAATGCTCCAAATAAATCCAATTTGGAGTTTATTAAAAATGCCCTTAATAAAACCCTATGAACAAATATGGTGCAAAACATTTTATTTTGCCACACCAATTTTTGTGGAGCTTCTATAGGTCAAGGGGAGGCCACATGAATTTTTGAAAATTTTATAAAAATGGTTTAGGGCCTCAAATAAATTCCCTAAAGTACCAGTGGACCTTTTTGCAATTACAGAAACTTGGGACAGGGGGGTTTTTGTGAAAATATTTTCTTTCTTCCTCACTGTGCCGGGAAGGGGCACTGGCGCCATGCCGCCAGCTCCTCCCCGTGCCCATGCCGCAAGCTGCCGTGGCCCTGGAGGATTAGGAGGCCCCCCCACCGTCGCTACCTGCTCCCCTCACCCTCCTCTCTCCTTTCCTCCCGTCAATTCCGGATCGAGTTAGGTCTTCTTCCTCCCGAGCTTCCGCCATTGCTGCCGTGGTTGCCGAGCTCGCCTCCGTCGTCTCGGTCCTCCCCGCACAGGTCGAAGCGGACGGGAAGGTTGGCCGCATCCTTCTCCCCCTCCCCGCGAAAGGAATCGGGCCGGGGTCGCCTAAATCGGCGCCGACACCCGCTTCTCCTCCTGCCGTTAGCCGTTGCACGTCGAGAACGTGCCCGACAGTTTCTGCCCATCCGCGCCGTCGCTGACCACCCATGAGCAACCAGGGTGAGCCTGCATTCCTTTTTGTCTTCTCCCGCATCCTCTCTCCCTCTCCCTCGCGTCGTCGTCGCCATCACTGCCGTGCCCGCGCGCCCGGCCTAGGCACCAGCTGGGCCGGCCTAAGGCCAGAAGCCTCGGGCTGGTGCCCGGCCTGGACACCCGGCCTGGGCCGGCACGGGGCCGGAGGCTTCGGCCACCCTCCCGGCCTGCACCCCAGCCTGGGCCGGCCAAGGGCCGGAGGCCTCGGGTCATCACCCGGCCTACAGCCCGGCCTGCCCGGCACATCTGGCTAAATTTTTTTTCTTTTGGCCAATCAAATTATTCAGAAAAATAAACTCTACAAGTTAGAATCATTGAAATGATATTTTTGAGCTTATATTTTTGCTGTTTATTAAGAATTCCTAAAATGGTATAAATAATACCTAATTTGGGAAAATCCTAATTCGATAAATATTTAACCAAAAATTATGAATAAAATATCAAAGTGATCAGTAATTCAAATACTATCAAATCATGCTAATATCAAATCTTTATCACAAACTTTCCTTTGATGTTATTCTTAAATTGTGTAAAAGAATTAAATTCAATTAATGAATTAATTCACTATTTATTCGTCAAAACTCGGAAAAATTACAAATAAGGTACCAAAATGATCAGAAGAACAATACCTACTCCTTCATGTCATATTCATGCATATTTAAGCCACTTTTAATAATGTAATAATTTTACAAACAATGTGGCCATTAAGTTAAATATGGGGTTGCTTCCAAATAATTGCACTAATTATTTGGCACCCTATTTAATTGTGTTAGTTAAATTATACGATGCTATCATTGCATGAAATTGACATACCATCATGATTGTGCATTGCACTTGTCTTCGTGTTATTTATTTGTTCTTCTATGATTTGTTTGGGTATCGATAGATTCCGGAGTCGAGAGTTCCCTCGCCTATTCCGACGAGCCGTACTACACGCCCTGGCAGCAAGTTAAGAGATAACCTAACTTTCTTGGCATCTAGCATCCTATTGCTTTATAAACTTATTTTATCCACCATCATATTGCATTCGATTCCAATGTCAATTTTTGGTCAATACTAGAGTATCCTATGAATGCATGTTTTTCCCCGAACCAATACATGTTTTCCCTCCTATGAACCATAGGCTTGATGTGTTGGCCGGTGACAAAGATATAATTGTTGTTTATATATGCTTAGCTATGCTTAGCCATGCTTAGTCGTATGCTATTAATGTCCGTTGATTAAATTCCATAATGATGATGATGATGGAATGTTTCGGGCATGGTGGTTACTTGAGGTGCTTAATTAAAATGCTAAGAAGGCTTGGATGAGTTGCCATCGGGGATGGTGTTTTGTCTCATTCCGGCCCCTAGGTGCGAGTTCTTTACCTCTTGAACCAAGACGAGCGTGCTTCCAACGGTGGGGACATATGGAATCCCCTTTAACTGAATAACTTGTGCGGGCGTATCCAAGGGTCCTCTAGTTCGATTTTCCATTTGCGTGTGAGTGGAAAAGAAAATGTTGCAAAGGATTTGTGTTTAGGACATGGCGATGGGGGCAGGGGCTGAAATAGGCCGGGTAAAATTGTCCTGTCACCACAGATGACTCTTGGATAGTCTCATGCGAGGTAAAGGTTTAACCGCGCCCACTCGCTGGCCTTCCCCGGAAGAGGGCCAATCAGGTGAGCCGGACGGTACCAATGGGTAAATTAGTACACCCCTGTAGGGTAAATCTTTTCGAAAAGCCGTGTCCGCGGTTATGGACGACTTGGGAATAGACGATAAGATCATAGAGAACCTTAACTTAATTGATAATGCAGCTAAAGGTTGCATAATCAACATGTGATAAAGGTTCATTTCCTCGAGGGTGATTCGAGGGAGTGCCTTGGTGGAGATGAGTGGGTTATAGCTACAAGTTGGTTCGATGAGAACCAAAGATGAAAAGTTTACTCTCTTATCGCCTTTCGAAAAACACTCTGAGTAGACGATGCCATTTGAGTCACTTATACTTTTATAAATGAAAACTAGCTTTATGCAAAATATCTACATTACAGCTTTAGAGCCTCCGTCAGCATTGCGCCTATATCGCCCTACTAAACTTACGAGTACGTCGTACTCAGTCTCTCTTTGTTGCCTTTATAATTTGTTTCAGAGGTGGACGACATCGAGCAGCTAGGTGGTTTCTTCCCGGACGTCGACGAGTAGTTTGGGGTTCCAAGGTGGCAGCTTGGGACCGTGGAACAAGCTGGCTGGGATTGTTTATCTGTAGGCCTCTTAGGCCATATTTTGGATCTTGTTGTTAGAAAACACTACTTTGCTTCCGCATGGCGAATTGTTGGGTCTGTGACCTTTTGTGTGTAATATTTGTATCTTTATCATATATGAGTTGCTATATGAATCTTTGTGTCGTAGAGTCTGTGATGTGCCAGTTGTTCCACAAGTCTTGATCTCTCTACTATACATGATAGCTATGTCTGAGCTTATGGCATGATCGAAGTGTTGCGTGCCGATGATCCATTCCGAGCACGCCTGCCAAAGGTTTTGGCCTGGGATTGGTAAACCCAGTAACCTTCGATTGTGTAGCATGACCGGTTGCACAAAGCTTTATTGTATAGTTCTAGGGTCGGGGCGTTACAAGTTGGTATCAGAGCAGGACTACCTGTAGGAAACCCTTTCTATTGGTCGATGTCGAGCCCAGTTTGAAAATTATATATAACGTAAAAATGAGTTGTGAAAAGCCTCTTAGGATTCTTTTTACTCCTTATCCAACTCGCTCTACTCTGATCTCTTATCTCTATTTATTTTAAGCTTGGTGTCGATGTTTAGGTTCTCGGGGTTTGGGTTCTTACCGTCCAGAGTCGTCTCTAGTCAGTTATTTCCGTTTGCTATCGCCACGATGACGTGAGGTCACCCATGGTTGACTAAATATGTTTTGTGCTATTTCCCTTTTATTTCTCCTTATCTGCAAGGACTCAAATGATCTATCCTAATTGTCGGAGTTGATTACTAACTATGTCCTTGTTCCAAATCTTCAGAATGGCTAATACCCGTCGTGGTAACCCCGGTGACCCTGATGCACCGCCGCCACCCTCAATGGCGGAGGTCCTGATGGCCATCGAGGAGAACCGGCTGCGAAATGAGCGTCTGCTTGAGCAGTTGGTTCAACAAGGGGCCAGGAGAAACAATGACTGCAACATTCTCACCGAGTTTTTGCGGTCCCAACCTCCCACCTTCACTGAAGCTAAGGAGCCGCTTGATGCGGATGATTGGCTCCGGGCTCTCGAGCGCAAGTTTGCCGCTCTACACGTTCCGGTGTCAGAACAAGTCAACTTCGCCACCTACCTGCTGAATGGAGCCGCCGGCTCCTGGTGGGAGAGCCATGTGTCGATGTTCGACGCTGGCCATGTCTTCACCTAGGCGGAGTTCCGCACCACCTTATGTGCGGCGTACATCCCCAAGCCTGTCATGGACCTCAAGAGGAGGGAGTTCCTGGACTTGACCAAGGGACGCATGGACGTCCAAGCCTATGGGCGAGAGTTCAACCAGCTCTCCCGTTACGCCCCTCGGGACGTGACCAACGATGAGGACAAGCAGTACCTTTTCCGCAAGGGGCTCGCACCTCGGCTCCGCTACGAACTCCTGCCTTTCAAGTTCCAGTCCTATCAGGAGCTCTACAACCAGGCTCTTACTATGGAGCAGGGTAGAAAGGAGCAGGAGGCTCCCAAGAGGCCAGCTCCCACTGACAACCAGAGCTCCTCTTCCTCTGAGGGCAAGAAGCGCAGGGTCTTTGTGCCCTTCAGCGCTGTGCCTCGTGCACCCTTCGCGCCAAGGCCTTCAGGGTTCAGGCCACCTCCGCCTCGCCCAGCTACCTCGACCTTGGGTGCGGCTGGAAGTGGTTTCCGCCCTCAGCTGCCTCCACCACCGCCGAGGCCCACTTGCTTCAGCTGTGGCCAGCCGGGGCACTACTCTAGGGAGTGTCCCCAGAAGGCACCGGCTACCGTAGCACCTGCACCGGCTCCCTCTACACCAGCCGCCAAGGCCATGACCGTCAGCCGTGGCCGCCTGAACCATGTCTCGGCTGAAGGAGTCGAAGAGGACCCCGGAGTTCTCATGGGTACACTTCGAATCAATGATTACCCAGCTTCAGTCTTGTTTGATTCTGGAGCATCGCATTCATTCATATCCATAGCTTTTGCACACAACCATCAAATACCGTTTGAGAATATGGACTCCCCACTAGTGGTTAAAACACCAGGGTCTCGTTGGCAAACCAATTGGGTTACCTCTGAGGTTCAGATTTCAATAGGTTCGATACCTTTTCCGTTCCAGTTGATAGCCCTGAAGTCAGAGGGCCTAGATGTTATTCTGGGCATGGACTGGCTTGTCAAATATCAGGCCAATCTGGACTGTGCTGCCAAGACTATCACAGTGATCCACCCAAGCTATGGGATAGTGCGATACTGGTTCCCTTCATCCGCCGTTCCGTCCGCTGCCACACCTCTTTCTCCAGAGATCAGCTTATACTTTCTGGAAGGAACCACCCCACCTGAAATGCATGAAGTAGCGGTAGTGTGTGATTTTCCCAATGTCTTTCCGGAGGAATTACCAGGCATGCCACCTGATCGAAGCGTGGAATTTGTCATTGAGTTGGTTCCGGGAACCGCCCCAATTTCCAAAAGGCCCTACCACATGCCAGCGGAAGAGCTAACTGAACTAAACAAGCAACTTGATGAGCTGCTAGAAAAGGAATTCATCCGGCCGAGTAGCTCACCTTGGGGCTGCCCGGTCATCTCTGTTAAGAAGAGGGATACCAATGTTCCTCGGCTGGTTGGTGATTACCGCCCTTTGAATGCGGTGACCATCAAGAACAAGTATCCAATTCCCCGAATAACTGACCTATTCGATCAACTAGCTGGTGCAACGGTATTCTCCAAGATGGATCTGAGGTCAGGCTACCATCAGATCAAAATCAGAAAGGAGGATATTCCGAAGACGGCTTTCACTACCCGTTATGGGTTATATGAGTACACCGTCATGTCCTTCGGCCTCACAAATGCTCCGGCTACATTCATGAGGCTGATGAACTCCATTTTCCATGAGTACCTCGACAAGTTCATCATCATTTACATCGATGACATTATTGTCTACTCCAAAACCGAAGAGGAGCATGCTGAACATGTTCGACTTGTCTTGACCAAGCTTCGAGATCACCGCCTCTATGCCAAGTTCTCCAAGTGTGAGTTCTGGCTAAAGGAGCTCATTTTTCTCGATCATGTGGTATCAGCTGCTGGAGTGGCGGTGATACCAGACAAGATTCAGGCAATCCTGGATTGGCTTACTACAAAGTCCGTCAAGGATATTCGCAGCTTCCTTGGGTTGGCGGGTTATTATCGCCGATTCAGCGAGGGTTTTTCCAAGATAGCCAAGGCGCTGACTGACCTCCTCAAGAAAAACAAACAGTTTGTGTGGTCAGACAAAGCCGAGGAGAGTTTCCAAACTCTCAATGTCAAGCTCACTACCACATCAGTGCTTGTCCTTCCCGACACCGACAAAGACTTTGTCGTCTATTGTGATGCATCACTCCAAGGCTTGGGCTGTGTTTTGATGCAAGAAGGCCATGTTGTCGCCTATGCTTCACATCAACTCAAACCACATGGGCAAAACTATCCCAGTCATGATCTAGAGCTTGATGCCGTGGTTCACGCTCTGAAGCAATGGAGGCCCTACCTGTTGGGCAACCGTTGCGAGATCTACTCCGATCATCAAAGTTTGAAGTATCTCTTCACCCAGCCGGATCTGAATCTGAGACAGAGAAGATGGTTGGAATTAATCAAAGATTATGATGTGACCCTCAACTATCAGCCCGGCAAGGCCAATGTCGTGGCCGATGCTCTGAGTCGCAAGGCTTATTGCAATACCTTGATGATTGAAAAGGCTCAACCTGCTCTCCACGAGGAAATTGCTCGGTTAAATCTGGAGATTGTTCCCTCTGGATATCTAGCTAACCTCGAGATCAAGTCTACTCTTGAGGATGAAATCAAGGCCGCCCAGCAACATGATGCTGGATTCCGCAAGATCAAAAAGAATATCGCAAGTGGGAAGGCCAAGTGTTTCTCCGTTGATGATTCCGGTGTTGTCTATTTTGGGAACCGTCTTGTGGTGCCCAAAAGGGAGAATACCAAGGAGTTAATACTCCAAGAAGCACATGAATCTCAGATATCCATCCACCCCAGTAGCACCAAAATGTACCAAGACCTCCGCCCCAAATTCTGGTGGACTTGCATGAAGCGGGAAATTGCCAAATATGTTGCTGAATGCGACGTCTGTCGCCGAGTGAAGGCTGAACATCAAAGGCCAGCTGGTACCCTTCGCCCCATAGCCATTCCCGAGTGGAAATGGGATGACGTTGGCATGGATTTCATCACTGGTTTTCCAAAGTCACTGTCGCAACAGTGGGACATGGGGTTCCCCTAATGCAGTCAAAGTGGGTCCATCGAACATGGACCCACCAAGGAGGCACTCAAGGCCGAGGTTCAAGACTGGCAGATGGGCCCCCCATCTGCCCCACGGCGTCCCGACGCGTGCGACATCGACAACCAAGGACAAGGAATCGGGGACCCTCCGGAGCCTCCCTCAACCCGGAAGTAGGCACGGAGGTCCCGGGGACCCAACGGCCGGTAGGAGGCCAGGCTCATTCCCGGGAACCAACCTCCAAGACGCGAAGAGGATAAGCTTGCCAGCTCTGGCTGGAGGCTCCTAGAAGACTTGGGCGCCAAGAAGATGGAGGTGCCAAAGGGGGGCAGAGGCAGAAAAGCTGTCAGCCTCTGTCCGCCCTCTCTGGAAAAGGTGGGTGGCCTCACCTTCCCCCTCTGAGAAGAATACTTGGACGAGAGGAGGCCACGTCGCCTCCTAAAGAGAACCCGGAGGGGTTTTCCCGCCAAAACCTCTCCGGCCCCAAGGGTGCACCTGTGGTATCCTCTTAGCCTATAAAAGGAGGACCGAGGCACCCAAGGGAGAGGGAGGGGGTCGGAAGAGGAACAAGTCCAAAAGAAAAGGAGGCTAGGCTAGGTAGTGCACAAGTCCAAGATTAGCTTAGGCGAGAGGTGATCTCCTCAGGGTCAGGATCTGCTCGTCTTCAACCTCTAGCCAACACCTCCCGGGTTCTCACCCGCGACCACCCTTGTAAAGCTATACCATGATATACCTCTCAATCCAGACATGCAGGAGCAGGGTTGTTAGCCTCCGGGCGGCCCGAACCTGGGTAAAATCCTTGTGTCTCTGTGATACTTGCTAGTACGTAGATCTCGAGCATCGAGCGAAGCCCCCGGGCGGAAGATGATCTTTGGCCTCCTCTGCGCCCCATACCGAACCTAAAAAGGGGGTATCCTTTACTCCCAGTGTCCATGATCCATGACACGACATCTGGCGCGCCAGGTAGGGGGCACAGGTGCTAAGTTCTTCTTCGTCGACTTAGAGTTCTTCGTCGGCATTTCCCTCAAGTTCTTCATCAGCTTTGAGTTCTTCGTCGAGATCTGCGTCAAGTTCTTCGTCGACCATGGCGCAAAAGAAGAGGCCCGACGTCCAGGCGTCCAAGGCGGCCTCCCCTGCGCGCTCTCAGGCTACCGGCGAGCATCGCGCTGCTGCGGCAAACCGGGCTTCTCCTCCTCCACCTCCGGAGAAGGACGCTCTGGGCGGGGCAGGCGGCCCAACCCAGGGCGGCGAAGATGGTGGCGTGGAGAAGAGCATGGGTGGCAACACCGGCAAGGACTTCTCTGTCGGTGAAAAGAGCGAGGGTACCCATGCTGGCAAGGGTCAGCAGGGCACCAAGAGCAAGTCCTGCACTCTCCTCTCGGACGACGCGCAGGCCCGTCACGACGCTCTCAACACCGCCAAGGCTCTGATCCAGTTTCTATCCAGCACCGACAATCCCAAGGTCTACCAGGAGTGGCGGACCCGAGTGGAGGAACTCCTCCACTTTGCCGACGGCGGTCCCAGGTGTGAGCCCATTCACGCCCCCACCGTCGATAGCTCTGGAGCCAAGGGAGCAGAGGCGCGAGACCCCTGGGACACTCCCTGGGGAGATCGTCCAGTTGAAGTCGTGCCTCCTCAAGAAAACCCTCCCATAGCGGGTCGGGCTAACCGCAACGGCGGCCCGGACATCTCCGTAGGTTCATCCTCCACGCGCAACTTGGATCTGCGCAACGACCTCAACAACCGTCTCCACGAGGATGCACGCACTCGCATCGAACGTCGTCGAGAGCGTCATCGGCGGAAGATCGGGACGAAGACATCGCCGAGGGCTGCCTCGCCCTCTCCCCTGAGTTTCGCCAGGCCACCTGGCCCAGGAAGTTCAAGATCGACGTCCTCCGCTACGATGGCACCACCAACCCCCGGGACTTCCTGCAGCTATACTCGCTGGCTACAGTGGTTTGCCGGGGCTGACGAAGTCATGATGGCCAATTGGTTCCCATTGGCCCTGAAGGGAGACGCTCAGTCACGGCTTCTCAACCTCCCCAAGTGCTCCATCTGATCCTGGCGGGCACTAAAGGAGGCATTCCTGGGAGCTTTCCAGGGCGGCTACCAGCGCCCGGGAATTCCCAGCGACCTGCACGACTTCAAGCAGCTTCCGGGTGAAACTCTCCGCAAGTTCATCCAACGCTTTACCCAGAAGATGAACACCATCCCAAGCATCAAGTAGGAGCTGGTGATTCAGTCTTTCCACGCCAACGTTCGACACACCCGGATGTGCGAGAAGTTGAGCACTCACCGCATCGAGACTACCCGCAAGCCATGGGAGCTCGCGGACCACTGCGCCCGCGCAGAGGAGGGGGTCAGGGTCCCCGGGGAGGAGGAACCCGAGGACAAGGCCACCCCCACCAAGAGCAAGAAGCTGGACTCCGGTCCTGACAAGCGCGTCTTCGTCACCAAGCCTCTCCCCAAGAAGGTCAAGCCAGCTTCGACTTCTGAGGGGGATGAAGATCCATGGTGCCATGTACACTCCGACGGCAATCACCTACTGAAGGACTGCCGCCAACTAACAGCCTCGCCGCGCGCACGCAACGTCAAGGGGGCGGGACCAGTCCAGGTGCCTGCTTCAACTGCGGACTCCACGGGCACTACTCACGGAACTGTCCCACAGGTCACCAAGGCGGTGGCGGCCGGGGATGGGGGGCGTGGTGGAGGACGCGGAGGCCGTGGAGGAGGGCGCGGTGGTCAAGGCGGACGTGGGCCAAACGATGCAGAGTTCGCCGACAACGGGGACGCTCCGGCTCCTCAGGGCGGCGGCAACGGACAATTCCAAGAAGTCAACGGCGTCATCGGTGCATTCACGGGGGAGCCTCCCTGCCTATCTCCAACAGCGCCGGCAAGAGACTCGTCCGGGAGCTGAGCTAGGTCGCCCCGGCGCCATCAAAGCCCCTGGAGTGGTCTAACCAGGTCATCTCCTTCGACCC